>ML102467.1:0-10097 GCA_003697995.1 Taxidea taxus jeffersonii | reverse complement strand
AAGGGTAACATAAGCAAAAATGAACTATTGGGAATTGATCAGGATAAAAAGCTTCTGCACAACAAAGGAAAAAAAAAACAAAACTAAAGACAACCTTCAGAATGGGAGAAGATATTCAAATAACCCATCAGATCAGCGATTAACATATCAGCTAAAGGGGTAGTATCCAAAATCTTTAAAGGAATTATGAAACTCAACACCCCCCAAAAAACAAAAAAATGCAGTCAAGGAATGGGCAGAAGATGTGAGCAGACATTTTTTCAAAGACATAAAAATGGCTGCCAGACACATGAAAAAATTGCTCAGCATGACTTGGCATCAGGGAAATACAAAACAAAACCACAGTGAGATACCACCTCACACCAGTCAGAATGGCTAAAATTAACAAGTCAGGAAACAACAAATGTTGGCGAGGATGTGAAGAAAGGGGAACCCTCCTACACTGTTGGTGGGAATGCAAGGTGGTACAGCCACTCTGGAGAACAGTAGGGTGGTTCTTCAAGAAGTTAAAAATAGATCTACCCTACAACCTAGCAATTGCACTACTAGAGATTTATCCAAAAGATTCAAAAATAGTGATTTGAAGGGGGACATGTACCCCAATATTTATAGCAGCCATGTCCACAAATATGGAAATATATGGAAGATATCTTGAAAAGAGCCCAGATGTCTATTGACAGATGGATGAATAAAGAAGATGTAGTTATGTACATACAATGGAATATTACTTAGCCATCAAAAGAACGAGATCTTCCCATTTGCAGTGATGTGAGTGGAACTAGAGGGTATCATGCTAAGCAAAATAAGTCAGAGAAAGACAAATACCATATGATTTCACTCATATATGAAATTTAAGAAACAAAACAGGTGAACATGGTGAAAGGAAGGAAAAATAAGATAAAAACAGAGAGGCAAACCATAAGAGACTCTTAACTCTAGAGAACAAACTGAGGGTTGCTGGAGGGAAGGTGGGTGGGGGGATGGGGTAAGTGGGTGGCCGGCATTAAGGAGCACTGTGTGTTATATGCAATTGACGAATCACTTAATTCTACCCCTGAAACTGATAATACACTATATGTTAACTAAATTGAATTAAAAAATTCCTTTCTAGATGTGTGGGAGCTAGTGGTAAGAAGGGAGGCAGAGGCCTGTTTGCAGAGACTTTGAATACGAGGCTGAAAACATGACCGACTCCATGGGGAGTCAGTGAGTACCATCTTCAGGGCCCCTCCCTTGCCCTAGATCTGGGGCATGGAGATGGTAAGGTTGAATGTGGAACAAAGGAATGGACTTCCCTATTCGTGTGTGTGTGTGTGTGTTTGTGTGTGTGGCAGGGAGGGAGGGGGGATAGACATTAATGGTGGAAAGGCTGGTGTGCATCATATTGTGGAGTCCTCCAGCACTGGATCAAAGACTTGGGATTTTATTCCTTTGTCATGGGGAGGCAGTGAAAAACTGTGCCACTTATTCTGCACCCCTTTCTGCAGGGCAGATGAAAATCCTCTCTCTCTGTCTTCCCTTCCAGGTTGGGGTGGCTGTGTTTTCTCACCTGAGAAGGGAAGTCAGGTGCTGATTTTTGCTGACAGGGAGTGTACTGGAACTGGGCTTGGGGTAGGGTGTGGGATGAAAGGGAAGGAGAAGCTTGGAAGTTGTTGAAATGCCTCTAGATAAACCCCTGCACCTTCCTGTCCTCTGTCCTGCAGGAGAGGCTCAGTGCTGGCCTAGAGGACCCAGGGGATCCAGATGTGGGGGTCATGAGGAGGGGGCCCACTGGCTGGTCCAAGGACCCCTGCTGACCCCAGCCCCCCTTCCCTTTATTACACTCAGAAGGTATATTCAGAGTGAGAGCTTGAAGGGGTTGGGGAAGGTCACTACAGGACATCAGGGGAAATCAAGGCAGCTGCTTTTCAGCCTGCCCCAGCCCTAGCCATTCTTCACTTGGAATGCACATCCTGGACAGGGTGAATGTGACTCCATTGGAAGGTCAGCTCCATGGGAGCAGAGCCTTGTCTGTTTTGTGTGCTGCTGTGTCCACAGTACTTGGAACGATGCCTGACCTATGGTAGATTCCCGATACATGTCCGTTTGCCAGTTGAATGAGTGCATAGATACTCTCTGGGCTGCAGTGGGGGGCAGTGTACCAACTTGCAAAGCAAAAGGATTGGATTGGGTGGATGTGTCACCATCCAATACTGAGGGCTTTTATAGGGCAGGGTCCTCCCAGAGCTCTTTGTGGCTGTCCTGTCCTCTTGTCCTTGGGCTTCCGGGTTCCGTCTGTGAAGGCTAAGATGCAGGGAGGGTAGGATAATATAGAAGCTGGATCACTAGGCTGTATGCTTGAAACTGCTGTTCCATTGTGCATCAACCTGACTCAAAAATATTCTGGAGAAATGGGCCCCCCCGTTTTCACCTTTGAAACTGTGAAAGTTGTTGTTGGTAGTGTTTTTATTTATTTATTTATTTATTTAGTCTTCTCCTTTTGCTTTTCTTGTATTGTTGGCTTGTCACTGTCTCTTGGTGGTGGTGTTTTCACAGATAATACCCCTGGTGGTTGAGTGTTAGGTCGTCTCAGACACTGAGTTGTAACCTTGTTAGTGGACAATTTGGCTTGTATATCAAAAGCTTTGAAATTCAGCCCACTGGTGTCTTCAGATCAAAGATGTGTGCAAAGATAGAGTTGCAAAGGTGGACATTGTAGCTTTCTTTTTTTTTAAAATCGAGATATAACTGACATATAGCATTTTATTAGTGTTAGGTGTACAATACAATGATTTGATCTATGTATATACTGCAAAATGATTACCTCGGTAAGGTTAGTCAGCTTTCATTCCTGACATAGTTACAAATTCATTCTTTCATGTTACGAATTTTTAAGGTCTACTCACTTAAGAACTTTCAAATATACAATGTAGTATTATTAACCGTGGTGTAGTTTTCTTAATATAAAAATAATCAGAGGTAATGGGAACATTCAGAAGTCTAACATAGGGTGCTGGTTTATTTTATTTTCTTAAATATTTGATTTATTTGAGAGAGAGGGAGAGAGCATG
This sequence comes from Taxidea taxus jeffersonii, assembly GCA_003697995.1. Lineage (NCBI taxonomy): Eukaryota > Metazoa > Chordata > Mammalia > Carnivora > Mustelidae > Taxidea > Taxidea taxus. Next base: position 7,047 of record ML102467.1, on the reverse strand, counting down.
AGCAGAAGGGAGAGTGAGAAGCAGGCTCTCCGCTGAGCAGGGAGCCTGATGTGGGACTCGATCCCAGACCCTGGGATCATGACCGGAGCTGAAGGAAGACACTTACTGACCGAGCTACCCAGGCACCCCAGTATGATGCTAGTTATTTTGCATCTATATAATAGAATACTCCGCAGCCATAAGACAGAGTTATTGAAGAATGCTTCATGACATGGAAGAATGCACCATGTCTGTTTTAGTCCTCATCTTTTACATGCTTGTGAACATTTTTTAATGTGGATAAATATTCTGCTCTAATTTTACTTCTTGTAAAATGTCCCATTGAGTGGATTTACCACAGTGTATTTCAAGAATACTCTATTTAGGCTGCCCCCCCTTTTTTCCTTTCCATAAACAATGTGCCCATGATTTGCCCAGAGGCAAATGTTTTCATTTGATGTGGGCGATACTAGAGGGTATTATGATCATCTTAGGATCATCTCAGGATAAATCCAAGAGGAATTGTGAAGGCAAAGAGCAGGACATTTTCCTGTCCTTTGACACGTCCTGCCCAGAAGGCCTACTCCCATATATGCTCATCCTCGTCAGTGCTAGCTGCCATCATGTAAAAATTCTCAACCACAGGAGCGCCTGGGTGGCTCCGTCAGTTAAAAATCTGCCTTCGGCTCAGGTCATGATCCTGGGGTCCAAGGCTCGAGCCCCACATCAGGCTCCCTGCTGGCGTGAAGACTGCTTCTCCCTCTCCCACTCCCCCTGCTTGTGTTCCCTCTCTTGCTGTCTCTCTCTGGTCAAATAAATAAATGAGATCTTAAAAAAACAAAACAAAAAACCACACTCAACGTTTACAGTGGTCTTCTGGATGAAGCGGGAATTTTTCCCAGCCAGAGCTAATACTGCCCCCTAGCGGATATTTGGCAACGTGTGGGGATGCTCCTTTGGATGCAGGCAGGGTCGTGCTAAACTACTTGGAATACATAGCAGAGTCCCACATGATGAATGACTGTTAATAATAATAACATTATTATTATTATTAATATAATTATTAGTATCACTTAAGTATTTAAAAATTATTATTCTCATTCTTACCATAGTTGCCAGTAGCACCTGTGTGGTGTACCTCCCTTACCTCTTTTCAGCCTCCCTGAATCTGGAATTTCCCCACAGCCTCTCTCTATCTTTACTAACATTGACTTTTTCTTTTCTTTTTTTTTATTTTTTAAGGTTTTATTTATTTATCAGAGAGCAGGAGCGAGCACAGGCAGACAGAGTGGCAGGCAGAGGGAGAAGCAGGCTCCCTGCTGAGCAAGGAGTCTGATGTGGGACTCGATCCCAGGACGCTGGGATCATGACCTGAGCCGAAGGCAGAGGCTTAACGCACTGAGCCACCCAGGCGCCCCTGGAGTTTAAAATTACAAAATCATTTTCCTTAATTGTTATAGGGTTCTTCGAATAATCTGTTTCATATTGGGTTAGTGATGGTAGGTTGTGATCTTTGAGGAACTGGTTCATTTCCTCTAAATGGCTAAATTTATGTCTGTGGAGCTGTCATATTCCCTTATTATCCCTCTGTTGTCAGTGGGGCCTGATGACCTTATAAGTGTGTTGTTCAGTTTCCAAATGCCTGGAGAGTTCGCTGCTATCTTTGTTAGTTATTTCCAGTTTGAGTGCACTGTGGTCAGAGAACACACTACACTGTATGATTTCCACTTTGTTAAATTTGTTGAGGTTTGTTTTATGGCCCAGAATATGGTTAATCTTGGTATGTGTTCGAGGAATGCTTGAAAAGAAAGTACATGCTGCTGTTTTTGGGTGGAGTGTTCCGTAGGTATCAGTGAGGTCTTGCTGATCCATGGTGGTGGTGCGTCCTGCTCTCTCCTTGCTGATTTCCTGTCTGGTTGTTCTCCTGGCTGTTGAGAGTAGTGATGAACCATCAAACCACAATTGCGGGTGTATCGATTGCTCAGTTCAATTCTCTGTTTTTCTTCACTAGGTTTCAGCTTTGTTGTTTGGTGTGTACACATTTAAGTTTGCTGTGTGTTCTTGCTCTTTTATCATTATGAAAGGTCCCTTTCTGTCCCTGGTAAATTTATCTAAAGTCCATTTTATCTGATGGTAATATAGCCACTGTGGCTTTCTTTTGAATAACATGTGTGTGGTGGATCTTTTCCCGTTCTTTTATTTTCAAGAGGACATTTTCTTGTATTTGAAATGAGTTTCTTGTTGGTATGATATAGTTGGGTCATTTAAAAAATAGTCTTGAGGGACGCCTGGGTGGCTCAGTTGGTTGGACGACTGCCTTCGGCTCAGTTCATGATCCCAGAGTCCCAGGATTGAGTCCCACATCGGGCTCCCAGCTCCACGGGAGTCTGCTTCTCCCTCTGACCTTCTCGGTCATGCTCTCTCTCACATAAATAAATAAAATCTTTAAAAAAAATAGTCTTGAAACCAGAGAGGGAGACACACCATAAGAGATTCTTGATCTCAGGAGACAAACTGAGGGTTGCTGGAGGGATGGGATGGCTGAGGGATGGACATGGGGGAAAGTATGTGCTATGAATTGTGTGAGACTGATGAATCACAGACATGTACCCCTGAAACAAATAATACATTACATGTTAATAAAAAATATAGTCTTGGGTCACTTGGGTGCTCAGTGGGTAGAGCTTCTGACACTTGATTGCGATTCAGGTCATGATCTCAGGGTCATGAGATCAAGCTTTGTGTCCCTGCTCAGCAGGGAGTCTGCTTCTCCCTCTCCTTTTGCCCCTCCCCCCAAATAAACAAATAAAATCTTTTAAAAATACAGTAAATTAAGACTCTCCCTAGTTTGCCCTTTTATAAACAGTGTTGTCCCGGATATCTGTATAGCTGATTCTTTGCACATGGCTATGATAATTTCATTAGGAATAATAATAAAAAGTGGAACCACAAGGGCAAAAGGTATACATATTTTAAAGCTTTTGATTTGTACTGCCAAACTATCTTTAAAGAAAATTTTTACTAATTTATAACCAAGGGGAAAGGGTCTTCACCTGGGCTGTGCAGTTGTTCCTCAGAGTAGCCCATGAGCACGTGAAATTAGATGCAAATGTGTGGATGTGTGTGTTTTCTGGGGAGAGAATCTGGGATCCAGTCTTCATTGGAGTGGGTGAGTCCTTGTTGTGTATGTGAGTGTGTGTGTGTGTGTGTGTGTGCGCGCATTCCCATCAGACTTGGGGCTGGTGCCAGGTATGCTCACTTTGGAACCCACAAAGCCATCAGTGGGTATTTCCCAGGTCCCAGGGCAGCATTTCCTGCCACTGATATTTCCTGGGGGTCCAGGTCCCCTCTTGCCCTATCACTCTCCGTTTCTCTTTTCTCCTCCCCAGAGAAGCGACACCAGCCCCAGGTGGCAGCCCAGAACCCGGCCCCAGTGGAGCACATGGACTCCTTGACTTTGACATGTGTCTCCCCAAAACAAGGGTATGATGATCCGGTGGTTTCAAATGTTGAGCTGATTCTGGAAGGGGATGGACCAGCGATCTCTGTGGATGGTAGGGCCCTCACCATTCCCACAGTCACGTCCAAGAACCTGTAGCACCTACCACTGCAAGACCAGGAGCCCTTGTGGTGGGTGTGGCCTGTCAGTATGGCTTCCCCCGCCCCATTACAGACCCACCTCTGAGATCACACGGTATCTCCCTCCCAACCATCCACTGTCTCAGCCGCTATTTATAGCTAAGAACAGGGGCTGTGTAGAGCAGGGTATGTACAGACTGGCTGGATTCAAATCTGGGCTCTGTTCTTTCTTACCTGGTGACCTTGAGCAAATTACTCCACCTTACTGTGCCTCAGTTTTCTCATCTGAAAAGTGGGAATCACAATAGTGTTACCTCCGTGGGTCCTTGTGAGGATTAGAGTTAGTTCACGTAAGAACTCAGAGCACTGCCTGTGCTCTCACAAGTTCATTCACCATGTTTTTTTTATTTTTATTTTTATTTTTGAAGGGTTGGAGAGGGAGAGAGAGAATCTCAAGTCGGCTCCACGCTCAGCTCAGAGCCCAGCGTGGGGCTCAATCTCATGACCCAGAGATCATGACCTGAGCCAAAATCAAGAGTCCAACACTCAACCGACTGAGCTACCTAGGTGCTCCTACATGTATTTATTTAATAGGCACTTACTGAGCCTGTATTATGTACCCAATTAAGGACTTACAGACTCGTCCTACCTAAGGTCCAAAGTCAGATGGAGACCACAGGACTTCAATCTCCCAGAAATTCCAAACCTTAGAACACTAATATTTGAAGAACTGAGAGGACTTTAAGATAGTCATTCTACAAAAAATAAAACCGAGGTTAAGAAAGAGGAAGGGCTCAACCGAGAGCTCATAGTGTTGGGAGTAAAGTGGGAACTTGAACCCAGCTTTCTCCCCGTCCCAGTCCCTCCCTTGAAAAATGAGCTCCGCTGGATGCTGGAGGTTACTCTATAGACAGTGCAGCAAACATAACAGACAAGCATCCCTGTCCTCATGGAGCTGAAGTTCCACAGGGGCAGTGAGGGACACAGACACAACAGTGGGGCTGCTGCAATAGCTGGTTCATTCATTCATGCATGCATTCATTCATTCATTGGAGAAACCCTCAGGTTGTGCACTGTGTGTCCCCCTCAACATGTGGAGCTTCCAGCCCTGAACTAAATGTACAATCTCTTGGTGGGGGATAGTGGTCCTTACTCTCCACAGTCTTCCCAATCAGGATGTTTTTCTCATGGTCCAGATGGCCCTGACACTCCTACTGTGGCCTCACCAGACCCAGATTTTGTGATTGGTTCCAACCTCACCCTAGTCTGCTTGGCTGACTCCCAGCCCCCTAGTCAGTACATGTGAAGCATCAGTGGGATCTCCGGGCCTGATGGCTAGACCCTCTTTATCCCTGGTCTCTCCAGGGCACACTCAGAGGTCTATATGCACAAGGCCTCAAGCTCCATTTCCAGCTTACACAGCAGTGTGGATGCCAACATCACTGTCTCAGGTATTGCTATGGTCTGAGTGTTTGTGTCCCCTGCAAATTCAGATGTTGAAATCTTAACCCCCATAGTGATGGTGTTGGGAGGGGGGGCCTTTGGGAGTTGATGAGGTCATGAGGATGGAGCTTCCTGAATGGGATAAGTGCTTTTTATGAAAGAGGCTCCAGAGAGATCCCTAACCCCTTCCACCATGTGAGGACACAGTGAGAACCAGGAAGAGGGCCCTTTCTAGAACCTGGCCATGCTGGCACCCTCTGGTGAGATACCAATGAGATACCAATTTCTGTTGCTTAGAAGCTACCTAGTCTGTGTTTTCTAATAGCAGGTCAAATGGACTAAGACAAGTATGCTAGGTTTGAGGGTTACTGTTAAAAGTGAAATCCCCAAAAATAAAAATAGAGAAAGAAACCAAGAGAAAAATCATTCCCCACCCCAGGACTTTATTGGTGGAGAATTTGTTGCATTTTCTTTTTAGGATTCTTTTTTTTTTTTTTTTAAGATTTTATTTACTTGACAGACAGAGAAAGAGATCACAAGTAGGCAGAGAGGCAGGCAGAGGGAGAGGGGGAAGCAGGCTCCCCAAGAGCAGAGAGCCCGATGTGGGACTCGATACCAGGACCCTGAGATCATGACCTGAGCCCAAGGCAGAGGTCCAACCCAATGAGCCACCCAGGCACCCCTCTTTTTAGGATTCTTTTCTTGGCTGTACCACTTCTCTATACATTCACAAGATTTTTCTAACGCATGTTATGCAAAATAAGTTTTTACATTCTTAAACCAGCAAACAGACTCTTACTTGTAGGGGTTGCCTTTTAAAAATATTGTATGCTATCTCTTCATATTTTAAATAACTTACACAGTAATTATAGAAAAATTAAAGTATACAGATGAGCAGGAAGGAGGAAAAAAAACTTGTCTACAATTAAGCTTCCCAGAGACAATGATGTGGCTTCTCTATTTCCCTCATTTAGTAACTACATTTAAATATATGTATCTTAAACACAATAGTACCATTCTTTTACCTGTTTTAAACTTTAATCTTCTAATATTTTATACCCTTCTATGTTAATACAGAGCCACATTAAATCCTACAGTTAGACTCTTTCTTTATTGAACACACACTGTATGTTCAGTGTCAAAAAACTAGACAATGAAGATATTTTTTAAAAGGAAAAGAAAAGAAAGCCCCTATAATTCCGGAGATGACCACTGCTAATATTTTGGTATGTCCTCTTAACAGATGCATTCTGTAATGTGCCTATTTATTATAAATTAATAAAGACTATGTGTGCATTTTCTCTTACACAAGGGGAATGTACTATGCATACTGTTTTGCAACCAGCTTTTTTAGTTTAACCAGATTTCATGAATACTGATTTAGAACAACACTCATTGATCTACAGTGTAGCCTTTAATGACCACATATATTTGCTTTAGGGATGTGGGGTAACCAACTTGGCTGGTGTCCTGTGGCAGAGCATATAGTCCCCTCCTATGGGCTTTGTCTGGTCTTTCCCTATTCATGTGACACAATGTACTAAATAATGAGTTTTGAAAGGGCCATTCCGGTCCTAAGACTCAAGGCTATTCTGCTTTACCTCCAATTTTATGTTTATTCAGTGTTTTCAAATTTCCAGAAATACTCACCTCTAAGTGTCATACCATTTTGATCTCTTAAAGATATGTTTACATAGTAACATTGTGTATCAACTATACTTCAGGAAAAAATGTAAAAAAAAGTCCATGATTACATAAAATCTAGAAGAAATCATGTCAGGTTCTAGGCCTCTGTCTTCTTTGTGGCGTGCGGTTGACAGACATATACCGGGGAGGATTAGAACTTACCAGAAAGATTTTTCTTATTTCTAGATCAGGAGTTTCCCATTCACCCTGTGGGTTTATTGGGAAAGAGTTGGAGCATCTCAGATTTCTTTTAGGGTCAGCTGGTCTTGGAGTCTCTCTCTTTAGAAGGGAGGGACCCTAATTCCGAGCTAGGATTGGGGAAAGTAGCCAGGATTGTGATGGGCATATTGGAGATGTGGA
>ML102466.1:15408-27926 GCA_003697995.1 Taxidea taxus jeffersonii | reverse complement strand
TTTTTTTACACCAACAACAAGACAGAAGAAAGAGAAATTAAGGAGTCAATCCCATTTATAATTTCACCCAAAACCATAAGATACCCAGGAATAAACCTAACCAAAGAGGCAAAGAATCTATACTCAGAAAACTATAAAGTACTCATGAAAGAAATTGAAGACACAAAAAAATGGAAAAATGTTCCATGCTCCTGGATTGGAAGAACAAATATTGTGAAAGTGTCTATACTACCTAAATCAATCTACACATTTAATGCAATCTCTATCAAAATACCATCCATTTTTTTCAAAGAAATGGAACAAATAATCCTAAAATGTATATGGAACCAGAAAAGACCTCGAATAGTCAAAGGAATATTGAAAAAGAAAGCCAATGTTGGTGGCATCACAATTCCAGACTTTAAACTCTATTACAAGGCTTTCATCATCAAGACAGTATGGTAACGGCACAAAAATAGACACATAGATCAATGGAACAGAATAGAGAGCCCAGAAATAGACCCTCAACTCTATGGTCAACTAATCTTTGACAAAGCAGGAAAGATTGCCCAATGGAAAAAAGACAGCCTCTTCAACAAATGGTGTTGGGAAATTGGACAGCCACATGCAGAAAAATGAAATTGGACCATTTCCTTACACCACACACGAAAATAGACTCAAAATGGATGAAGGACCTCAACGTGAGAAAGGAATCCATCAAAATCCTTGAGGAGAACACAGGCAGCAACCTCTTTGACCTCAGCCACAGCAACTTCTTCCTAGAAACATTGCCAAAGGCAAGGGAAGCAAGGGAAAAAATGAACTATTGGGACTTCATCAAGATCAAAAGCTTTTGCACAGCAAAGGAAACAGTCAACAAAACCAAAAGACAACTGACAGAATGGGAGAAGATATTTGCAAACGACATATCAGATAAAGGGCTAGTATCCAAAATCTATAAAGAGCTTAGGAAACTCAACACCCAAAGAACAAATAATCCAATCAAGAAATGGGCACAGGACACAAACAGACATTTCTGCAAAGAAGACATCCAGATGGCCAACAGACACATGAAGAAGTGCTCCACATCATTGGGCATCAGGGAAATTCAAATCAAAACCACAATGAGATACCACCTCACACCAGTCAGAATAGCTAAAATTAACAAGTCAGTAAATGATAGATGCTGGCAAGGATGTGGAGAAAGGGGAACCCTCTTACACTGTTGGTGGCAATGCAAGCTGGTGCAACCACTCTAGAAAACAGCATGGAGGTTCCTCAAAAAGTTGAAAATAGAGCTACCTTACAACCCAGCAATTGCACTATTGGGTATTTACCCTAAGGATACAAACGTAGTGATCCGAAGGGGCACATGCACCCAAATGTTTATAGCAGCAATGTCCACAATAGCCAAACTATGGAGAGAACCTAGATGTCCATCAACAGATGAATGGATAAAGAAGAGGTGGTATATATATACAATGGAATACTATGCAGCCATCAAAAGAAATGAAACTTTGCCATTTGCGATGACATGGATGAAATTAGAGGGTATTATGCTTAACGAAATAAGTCAATCAGAGAAAGACAACTCTCATATGATCTCCCTGATATGAGGAAGTGCAGATGCAATGTGAGGAGTTTGGGGGGTAGGAAAAGAATAAATGAAACAAGATGGGATCAGGAGAGAGACAAACCATAAGAGACTCTTAATGTCACAAAATAAACTGGGGGGGGGGGCAAAGGGAGGGGTGTAGGGAGAGGGTGGTGGGGTTATGGACATTGGGTAGGGTATGTGCTATGGTGAGTGCTGTGAAGTGTGTAAACCTGGCAATTCACAGACCTGTACCCCTGGGGCTAATAATACATTATATGTTTATAAAAAATTGAAAAAAAAGATTTCTTAGGTTTTTCCTTAAGTATATTTAATTGTACTAACACAATTCATCAAAAAGTGGTATCTAATTAGTATCCTCTATCTCTTTATCCACATATGGCTATGTTTCCTTATACTCTATTCTAGCTCCCTGGGCTGTTTGTCTCTGAGCAAATAGCGCTTTATCTTAATTATTATAGCATTATAATAACTCTTAATGCAAGATAAGACAAAATCTACCACCTTGTTCTGTAAGAGTGTCTTGGTTTTTATTGGTACTTTATACATATGAATGTATTTTACATCAGGTTATAAAGTCCCGCCAAATAAACAGATAAATAGCCCCTTTTGGATTCTTACTGGGTTTGTATTGAATTGACATAACATTTTTTAGAAAGAAATGACATCATTAATATAAAAATACTTTTAGACTCATTACTTGGTATCTCTAATCATTTATTTCAGGTTATTTAATGTCTCCTGATGTTTTATAATATTCTCCATAGAGTTCTCTTGTTATAATTATTCCTAGTTATATTTTGATGGTTAGTTTTAAAAATATTTTTAATTATTGTGGCTGGTATACAGAAAGGCAAATAATTTTTGCATAAGTTTTGTATTCAGTAATCTTGCTAAAGGCTTTATTGACTCTAATGATTTTTCTATAGATTTTTTTACTTCCACATTCTGTCATATCATCTGCAAACAATAGTTGTTTATTTCCTTCCCCCCAACCCCTGCAGTCTTTATACCTTCTTCTTCTTTCTTTATTTTTTAAAATCATGCTTACTAAGTCCTCAAGTGTAAACCTAACAAAAGAAGTGAGAATAGCATCTTTGTCTTATTATCCACTTATTAACAGAAGGGAAATCTTTCAACTTCACAATTACACATGACATTTAACATGCAAGAATAATACAGGTACTAAGATATCAGGTATAGTATATATTCATGGATAGATAAGTATATAAATTATGTGTATTCATTTGATAAGGATGTGGAAGTTTCTGACACAGTTTTTGTACTCAATAGTTTTCTGAGACTTTTTGAAAATCATGAATATATATTGAATTTTAAAAACAACTTTCTGCATCTTTTAAATTAGCATCCCACTTATTTCTTTAAATATGTTAATGTGGTGAATTACATTACTCTATTTTCTAAAATTAAATGAACCCTGCATTTCTGAAATAAGCATCAATTTTTAATATTCCATTAGGTCAGCTTGATAATTTTTTTTTTCAGGAGGAGGGGAATATTTACACCTGAGTTCACAGTTGGTCTTGTAATTTTCTTTGTTCTATACAGTCTTTGTCAGATTTGGTCATCAAGATTATGTACACTCACAAAGTGAATCTGGAGTCATTCCTGCTTTTTTATAATTTAGAAAATTTTATGTAAGATTGGAATTATCAATTCCCTAAAAGTTTATTAAAATGTCACCCTAGTGTTTTTTATGAGAGAAGATTTAAATTACTGGATCATTTCCTATATTTTTTGAGTTAATATTCTTTTTTTTAAAAGATTTTATTAATTTATTTGACAGAGAGACAGAGAGCACAAGCAGGGTGAGCAGCAGGCAGAGGGAGAGGAAGAAGCAGGCTCCCTGCTGAGCAAAGAGCCCAATGGAGACTGGATCCCAAGACCCTGGGATCATGACCTGATTGCAGATGCTTCACGGACTGACCTACCCAGGCGCCCTTGGGTTATTATTTTTATTATATTTCTGTTATGTAAAATGTTTATATTGTTAATTTGTATTTAAATTATTTTGAAAATTTTCGGGGTGCCTGGGTGGCTCAGTGGGTTAAAGCCTCTGCCTTTGGCTCAGGTCATGATCCCAGGGTCCTGGGATCGAGACCCCACATCAGGCTCTCTGCTCAGCAGGGAGCCTGCTTCCTCCTCTCTCTGCCTGCTTTTCTGCCTACTTGTGATCTCTGTCAAATAAATAAATAAAATCTTAAAAAAAATAAAATAAAATAAAAAGTTAAAAAAATTATTTTGAAAATTTTCAAACTATCTGGAAGTTTCAAGAATATCTCAATGAACATTCATATATCTTCCACCTAGATCCACTAATTGTTAACATTTTGCCACATTTATATTCTCCTTCCTTGAATTCTCTCTCCTTCCCCTCTTCCTCTGTCCCAATCACACACACACAGACACATGCATAACTATAGATACACATATATTTTTTTTTTTCTGGGTCACTCGGGAGTTAGCTCTAGATGTAATATGTCACCTGTAAATATTTCACTATGTAGTGTTTTTCTATGACCACTCACAGGTAATTTGATATTGGTATTTATTCTATTGTCTAATATTCAGTAACATTCATATTTCTCTTAATGTTCTGGTAGTATCACTTATAGGTTTAAAGTTCTTTTTAATTGACCGAGGCTCCAAGAAAATAATCACATGTTGCACTTCCCATATTTCTTTAGTTTCCTTCTCACTAGAATGATTCCAAAGCCTGTTAAAAATACCTTTTAGAACATTGACATTTTGAAGACAATTTTCAGCTTTTTTAGGAATTCATTTCATCAGTTTTAAAATTTATCAAATTGTTTAGAATATCTTCTCATCTTTTTAATGTCCATAGAACATTAATTTTGTCCTCCTTTTCATTCTTAATATTGTTCATGTTTAATATTGCTTAAGTTTTCTCTTTTTTTTCTGGATTAACTATTTCAGAGTTTTGCCTATTTTCAACCAGATTTTTCAAAGCACCAACTCTGGCTTTATTGTTCCTCTTTCTATTGTTTGCTTTCTATTATATTGCTTTGTCTTTTTAATCTTTATTGTTACTTTTATTTTGCTTGATTTGGAAGCTATTTTAATGTCCTTGGCTTCACTTATTAAATTTGAATAATTTTATTTTTTAATATAATCACTAAGGCTATAATTTCCTTCTAAATGCTTCTTTGGCTGTGCCCAGAATGTCTGCTATTCAATACTGTTGCTTGGTTTTTATAATTCTGGTATGTTTTCTTCTTTGATTTAGGAGTGTTTTCATTGTGTCTTCAGGCTTCCAAACATAAGAAGTTTAAAGCTATTTGTCTTCTCAAATTTTTGTTTTTGTTTTATAACTTGTGTTGTAGACAGAGAACACAGTGTACAAGTCAATCTTTTCATTGAATTGAGACGGGCAGGACTGACTATGACCAAAGGCTTCTGTGTGTTTGAGAAGAATACATATTCTCCATTGGTTGAGTATGATGTCTTATCACATCCTCTTTATTCACCTTAATAATCGTGCTCTATATCTTCTATACTTTTACTCATTTTTTACCTCCTTAATGTCTAAAAGAAGTTACTGAAAGAAGTCTGGTAAAGTTCCCTACCATGAATGGTACATACTTCTCTTTTTTCCTTAGTTCTTTCAACATTTTACCTTAGGTACTTTGAGGCTCTGTTATTAATAAACTAGAAGTTTAGAACTGTTTTATCTTCTTTGTGAACTGACTACTTGATATTGAGGTAGCGAACCTTTTTACTTTAAAGCCTGCTTTGGCAGATGTTAGTAGAACTACTCCTGCTCTTTCAGCTAGTATTTTCTTCATCTGTCTTTTTCATATCCTCTGAATTTCATCTTACTGAGGCCTTATGTTTCAGACAATATGTTTCATTACATCTCTCAAAATCAACATTTAGTAGGATTTATTTTCTTTTTTTTTTAAATTTTACTTATTTATTTGACAGGCAGAGATCACAAGTAGGCAGAGAGGCAGGCAGAGGGGCAGAGAGAGAGAGAGGAGGAAGCAGGCTCCCCACTGAGCAGAGAGCCTGATGCGGGGCTCAATCCCAGGACGCTGAGATCATGACCTGAGCCGAAGGCAGAGGCTTAGCCCACTGAGCCACCCAGGCACCCCAGGATTTATTTTCTAATCAGGCAATCCTTGTCTTTTAACTGAGGAGTTATTAACTGAAGAGTTTATGTCCAGGTGCTAATTACATACTTTATATTTGTCCTGCTCTTTCTGTTTCTGTTTCCCCCTTACTCTTGTCTTCTTTGGATTGATCAAGGTATTTTTGCTAGTATTGGTTTTTCTTCTAATTTTATCTTTCTCAGGATATGAGCTCGGCAGTCCCATCTCCCCTATCTACTCTTTCAGTGCTGACACTGCTGTTTCAGCATGCATGCTTACCAATTTATGACAGTTTCTGGGGACGCTTCTCCCTGCACTTTGTTCTCCATGGTTGGGTATAATCGCTGACCCCAGCTGCCTCGAGAAGGGCATTAGCCTCCCACAGACAGGGGCCTTTCCGGTTGCTGTCTCCAGAATTGGTGCTCCTCTAGCACCTCCCAAATTCTGAAGCTAGCTGCCCACCTGATTTCGGCCTCTAGTGGTACCCCCAGAGGGCCAATTCTCGCAGGTCCTCCCAGCCCTGCACCTCAGTGAATTCTCTGCTGTCTAGTGACCAAGCTTTGCCTTTTGCAGTGATGTTTGGATGTCAGTTCTGGGGAAGTGTGGAGGACTCTATCCCACCCAAGACCTAGTGGTTGTTTCTTGCAGCTGCCATTCTTTTATTATTTAGAAATCTTGTTCACTCTCACTATCTAATTCCACATTACTTCAGTGGCTATTAATAATTCTTTATATTACATTTTCTATGTTCAACTCACTGTGATATCACTAATCCCTTGACAGGACTCTGACTACTATATTCTCTACAATATATAGGCTCATATGGTCCAGTATTTAAATCCCATCATCTTCAAAACTGGCATTACTCTTGTTATTTTACACTGTGGACATTTGTTATGTTTACACAGGTATTTACTGATAGCCTTGCTCCCCATTTGTATGAGTTTCCTACTGCTGCTGTAACAATTTGCTACAAACTTAGCAGCTTAAATAACAGAAATTTATTATCTTGCAGTTCTATGGTCCAGTTCTGTGCATTTCACTGGGGCCAGATCAAGGTGTTGACAGAGCTGCATTCCTTTCTGGAAGTTCTAGGGAGGATCCATTTCTTCACCCCTTCCATCTTCTAGAAGATGCCAATGTTCCTGGGCTCCGGACTCTCTTCCCCCAACTTCACAGTTAGCCTGCTGGGCCAAGTCTCTCTCCTGCTGCCTTCTCTCCAACTTCCTCTTCTGCCCCCCTATTCCACATCACAAGGACTACTGTGATTATGCCGGATTTGCTCCACTAATCTGGACATTCTCCTTATTTGAAAGTCAGCTGAATGGCAATCTAAATTCCATCTGCTACCATAATTCTCCTTAGCCATGTTAGGTAATATTTTTCCAGATCCCAAGGATCAGGATGTAGACTTCTTTAGGGTCATTATTCTGCCAACCATACCACACCATTTCTTCTTGCAACTCTGAGTTTCCATCTGGGATTATTTCCCTCTTCTTTAAGATTTCTGTTAATGAGAATAATTTTGGTGATAAGATTTTCTTTTTCTTCTTTTTTCGGTCAGAAAGGCTTTATTTCATTTTCTTTCTTGAAAGACCTTTTTACTGGGCATAGAACTATAGCTTGACATTTCTTTTCTTTCAGCATTGTGTGCTCTGGCTGCCACTGTTTCTACAGAAAAGTCCTCATCAAACTGCTCCTCATCTGTTGCTTTTGAAACCTCTTTTTCTCAGTGTTCTCAGATTCCACTTTGATGTATTTTCATGTGGATTTCTAAAAATATTTACCCATTTTTTTAATTTATTAAGATTTTTTTACCAGAGACTTGGTGACTCTCAACAATTCTGGAATATTTTAAGAAATTATCTCTGTTTACAATGTCTTTTCCTTTTCTTCTCTTTTGTCTTCTGGAACTCCAATTATACTGCATTCTCCCTCTATTTTCCCTATACTTTGACTTTCATAATTTTTAAAATCTCATCATCTCTTTGGTCTGGATTTTGAGTAATTATTGGGATCCATGTTGCAGTTTGTAATTTCTCTCTGCAACTATGTGGATTTGTGGATTCATCTGCCCATTAATTTGTCCACTTTTGTCTTTTATATCTAAAGATGTATTCAATCTCTTCTATTCTTTTGATATTTCCAAACTTCTTTTTTATTTCTTTAGGTATATTAAGCATACTTATTTAGATCTCTGTGTCTCTAAATGCCAGTGTCTGATGTCTGTGTATATCTGTTTCTGCTATTTGTTGTGTGTTTCTGCTGGTTTGTAATCATATATGCACACATAGTTGAGTTTGTGTTCTTTGTCCTCCTCCCAACTTTAACCTGTGGTGATTCTTTGAGGCTTATGTTAAGTTTTGCATCTCAGTGTGTACATTTTTTTCTTTCTACCATCTATAGGTGCTACCACCTTAGGACTTTAATTTCAATTTCTTGCTTGATTTTTTTTGAATTTGCAGATAACATATTTTATCTATGCAGGGCTAAATTTAGACAAGTGTCCTTGCTATTCTTTTCCATGTGGTCAGTTTTATTCCCCATTCTCTCTCTCTCTCTGCTTTTTTTTTTTTTTTTTAAGGATTTTTTTTCTTAATTTATTTGACAGAGAGAGAGAGAGAGCACAAGCAGGGTGAGCAGGAGAGAGAGAAGCAGGCTTCCCGCTGAGCAGGGAGCCTGATGTGGGGCTCCATCCTAGGACCCTGGGATCAGGACCTGAGTTAAAGGCAGATGCCTAACTACCTGAGCCATCCAGGCACCCCACCTCGTTCTCTCTTACAGTAAAAGTGTGACCTCCTAGACTGGAACATAGTTTTAGATTCAGAGCTTCATATGCTAAACAGACATTAAAGGTGAGACTCAAGGTCTAGAGGGCTGGCAAAATCACTCAGGGCAAAGACAGCTCTATTGCTCATATATTTTCCAGGAGTTCTGGTTTCACTTCATTTTAGATTTTGTAGAATCCTTATTTTTGCATCAGCCGAGCAATGCATTTAAAACTTCTGTTTTTGCCATTACTTTAATATCTGATTTGCTATGCTGTAAAAAATGGAAACTTCCAGGTTTTTTTTTAAGATTTTATTTATTTATTTGACAGAAAGAGAGCATGCTTGCACAAGCAGGGGGAATGGGAAGTAGAGGGAGAGGGAGAAGCAGGCTCCCTGCTGAACAAGAAGCCAAGTGCAGGACTCTGGGATCATGACCTGAGCCAGAGAGCAGATGCTTAATCAACTGAGCCACCCAGGTGCCCTTGGAAACTCTCAATTTTTATTTTATGTCTATCATCATGTATTTTAGTTTTCCCATTTGCTGCAAGTTTTACTTAATTTAGCTGCTATGTAATATCCCATTGCATGACTATATCATAATTGATGAACTCATCTTCTATTGAAGATATATTTTTCTATTTTCATAATTATGAAAGATGCTTCAGTGAACATTTATATGTATGTTTAAGTGTGTGTATATAAATATATTTTTTTTCTTGAATATATAACCAACAGATAGAACTAGACATTATGGGTAGAATTAATGTCCCTGCCCAAGAAGTCCTCCTAACTTCCAATTCTCAGAAGGTGAGCGTATTTGGAAATAGAGTGCTTGCAGGTATAATCAGGTCAGCTATGATGAGGTCAGACTGGAGTAGAGTAGGCTCCTAATCCAGTAGCATATGAAGATGGCCATGTGAAGATGTAGAGACCGAGAGAGAAGTCCATGCAAAGACAGTGGTGACAGAGTTTGCTGCCACAAGGCAAGGAACACTCCAGGCTCCCAGAAACCTGGAGTGGCAAGGGAGGATCTTCCCTAGAAGCTTCAGAGAGAGAGCATGGCCCCACTGACATCTCAGCCTCCAGAATTCTGGGAGAAGAAATTCTGTTGTTGGAAGCCCTCCAGTTGGGGGCGCTTTCTTAGCGCAGCCCCAGGAAACTGCAGATGGTCATGGAAAATATGTGTATATTCAGTGTATTCAGTTTTTCTAGCTTCTACCTACTGCTGCCTAAAGTAGTTGTACCAGTTCTATTCCCACTCTCCATATGAATCTTCCCATTGTTCTTCATTCTCACCGGGATATAGTATTGTTAGGCTTTTACAATGTTTTTAATTTGGGTATGTGTGAGATGGTACCTCTTTTGGTCTGTTCAGGTTGCTGTAATAAAATACCACAAACGGGGCATCTTACAAACAACAGGAGTTTATTTCTCACAATTCTGGAGGCTGGCAGTCTGAGATCAGGGCAACAGCCCCTTTGAGTGAGGGTCTTCTGGGTTGCTTTCTGCTGGTATTTTTACATGACCAAAAGGGTTCTGGAGCTCTGTGGGGAGTAGGGGTCTCTTTTATAAAGGTGCTAACCCCAGTACTCATGACCCAGTCACCCCCCTCCTCAAAGGTCCCACCTCCAAATACCACCATCTTAGGGATTAGGTTTCAACATATGAATACCTGAGAGACACAAGCATTCAGACCAAAGCAGTATCTTTCTGTTGTTTTAAATTTCTATTTCCCTGCTAACTTGTGATATTGAGCATCTTTTTGTGTGTTTATTTGCCTTTCAGATTTAGTTTTCTATAAATTGCCAGTTTACAAATTTCCCCTAGTTTCTAATGGCTTAGTTTATTCTTATTGATTTGTAGGACTTCTTCCTATATTCTGGTACCAGTCCTTTGTTAGTTGTAGGGTTGCAAATATCAATTTTCCCATCATGGTTTCACATTTCACTTAATTTATGGCATTTTCTAATGAACCAAAGTTCTTAATTTTAATGTACTGAATATATCAGTACTTTCTTCATGATTTGTGCTTTTTGTTTTGCGTTTAAGACATTTTTTCCCTTACTTGCAAGCCATAACAAATATTCCAAAATTTCTTCTAAAATTTGTGATTTTGCATTTTTTTAGTTGAAGCCTTTGTTCCATCTGGAGTTCTTTTATTACCATTGACAGAGTGTGCATCCTTTCCTTCACTGACTTCTAAATACATATTAAGTTTTTATACGTGTGTTCATCTATTTCCAGGCTCTCTCCTCTGTTCCATTTCTTTGTTTTTCTTTTGCTTCTTCAACATGAGGCAGTCACAGTTACTTTCACTGTCCATTGTGTAACTTTTTGTGTTGCATGCTCCACTGAAAAGTCTTCAGACTTGTTTCCTTTCTAAGATATGTATTAAATATGATTATTTCTAAATACCATGTTAGCTTCATTCTGTGTTATTATGTGGCATTTTCACTATTGTTTAGAGCTAAATGTTTTTTAATTCAAATTTTTATTTTCTCTTTGAACTATTAACCGTTCAGAAGTTTCCCTCTCAGTTTCCAAATATGTGAGCGTTTTAAAACATTTTTTTGTTATTGTGTTTTAGCATAATGGCGATAAAAAATGTCTACGTGGTGTAGACACCTTACTATTTGTTGACACTTGCTTTGTAAATATACAATCTTTGTTTGAAGATCAAATTATCTGCTTTAGTTGTTCATTGCTGGGTTTAAATTGGCCCATTAGAGCAGAGTTCGTCATTGTATTGTTCAGATGTTCTCTAGTCTTACTAAATTTTACAGACTTGACCTACAAATTACAAAATGAAGCATCTTTTATTGTGATTGTGGATTCATGAAACTTATAATTCTGTTTTTGCTTTATATACTTTAAGGTTATATTATTAAGTATGAGGAAGATTAGAACTATTATTTCTTCCTGGCAAATTTAAGATTTTCTCTTTATGCAATGACTCTCATTGTTTTTAGTAAAACTTTATACACACAAAAATAGAAATACATACCCTGTGACTTCCAACTTTTCTCTATACTTGTATTTTAGGTGTTTCACTTGTAAACAACTTATGACAGGATTTTAAAAAGATCTAATTTTGAATCTCCATTATTAATAGGTAGGTTTATTCCTTTCATGTTTAGTAATGATATATTTGGCTTTATTATATCAATTTATTTTGTTCTAATAAATATGCCTTTCCTATGCATATTCTTTATTCCTTTACTGTCCTTTATCAACTTGATCCTTTTTTCTTATAATTTGAAAGTTATTTGTTCTATATCTTTCTTTAACTGCTTACCCTTAAAATGTGAACAAGAGCATGTGGTGAGCAGTCTGAATGTCATCTGTGTCTCCATTCTATTTCAGAACAATACATGGAGCCTAGAATATTTGAATTCTGATCTCTCCATTCTAGTCCATATTATTTTTACCAAGTGTTTTCTTTTTTTTTTTTTTTAAGATTTTATTTATTTGTTTGACTGAGAGAGATCACAAGTAGGCAGAGAAGCAGGCAGAGAGAGAGGGGGGAAGCAGGCTCCCTGCTGAGCAGAGAGCCTGATGCTAGGCTTGATCCCAGGACCCTGGGATCATGACCTGAGCAGAAGGCAGAGGCTTTAACCCACTGAGCCACCCAGGTGCCCCTGCCAAGTGTTTCTTATGATTTTGTTTGTGTGATATGCAAATTACTCATCATTTTAGCTAATGTTTTCATTTTCTGGTTTAAATCTTGTTTAGATCTATCCACATGTTTTTTATTATTCTCTATTCCTTCTTTTATCTTCGAGTTTCCTTCCATGAGGGCCTGATAGAAAGCTAGTCCTGGATATCTGAAAGCATCCTTATTTCTTATTTGCTCCTGAGTAACAGTTCAGGTATTTTAAAGAATTTATTAATAATGGACATTATTAATGGACATTAAGCACTTTGGAAATACAGGCATTGGATCAGTTTGTAGGAAGAGTTTAAAAGATGCCCTAATCTCCGTTCATAAAGTACAAAATTTCATATTCATGTATATGGATT
>ML102466.1:0-15008 GCA_003697995.1 Taxidea taxus jeffersonii | reverse complement strand
TTTTTTTTTTTTACAGTGAAGTCGGTTTCCAGTATTCAGTCACCCATGGATTAAAGCAGGAATGGAGCCCTACTTTGCCATTCCAGCAAGGCTCTGGATTTTCATGTCCTTCAATTCTTCCACCAGTGCATACCTACCATTTATCATGGGCCCTCCATGCAACACTGTTTTTTGACATTCCCAGGTGTTGCAAAAATATCGAGTGAAGGTGATATAATATAGCCTGTCCCCTTTGAGTACATGATTCACTACACATAACCATGCTAGCTTGGAAAAAATTTCTTAAACATTGAGAAGTTGGAAGACATAGAACTTTAAAATTACTTAGGTGGAATGCTTTCCTTGGCGCAGTCTAGGGAGTCAGCTGTCAGCTTTAGACCAGAAGCCTCTGAAAGGGTTGCAGGCATGGGTAGACTCTTTCTCTGGATTGGGAAAGCAATGAAATGTTGTCCCATCACTTCTCCATCACAGGGAGCTCTCCTTTGGGATGTTTTGTGTGGAAGGCATTTCCTGACTCCTGGTTCTGTCTGCTCCAGCTATTGTAAGCAACTAGCATTTGTATTCTTATTAGCCCCTATTACGTAAGGGGACATGGTATAGAGAAAAAGAGCTCTGGGCAGGACTCAAGACAGCCACAACCTAGCCCAGGCCCTGTGACCTTAGGCCAGGGCTGTGACCTCTCTTCACTCCCATTTCTTCATGTAGAAAATGAAAACAGTGTCTGCACTACCAACCCCTCAAGATACTCTCTTATTTTCTACCACCATCCCACCATTAAGAATATCTTGGATTTTCCAGCAAAATGCTCAAGCTACATGAAAATATCAGTTCTGTATTTTTTTATAAGAAGAGTGTACATTTCAGTGGTTTTGCAATACATTGGTGAAATAGTCAGAAAAGAGTGATGCAGAAAAAATCACTCTGTTCAGGGAAGGTAAACCACTTATTCATTCAATAACTATCAAGAACCCATGTGCCAGGCACATGAGGCTCTCTTCTCTTAAAATCTATATTCTATCGGGAAGAGACAAGAAAAAAATGAGCAAGTAAATTCATAAGAAAATATCTGGAGAGGTGATATTTAAGATGAGACCTGAATGTCATGTGTGGTCAGAGGGAAGTATAGTCCCAGGAAAGGGTTCAGCCTTAAGGCAGAGAAGAGCTTGCCATGTTCAAAAGAGCAAAGACCAATGGACAAGGAGAGAGTGGTTTGAGAAGCAACCAGGAACAGATCAAATAGGTCTTGGTGAGTTAGCCTAAAATGGCTTTTAGATGGAGATCCTCTGGAGGATTTTAAAATAAACACGTGCTGGGGGGTTAGGAGAGACATATATTGGAGATAGGACTGAATGGGCTAGGTGGGGAGGGAAACGGAGGCTGGAGGTAGTTGGGTTCCTTTTCTAGGGCTGCCACAACATAGTGCCACAGACTGGATGGCTTAAACAATGTATTTTCTCACAATTCTGGAAGCCAGAGTCTGAGATCAAGACGTGGGCAAGGTTGGTTTCTTCTGAGGCCTTTCCTCTTGGCTTGTAGATGGCTGTCTTCCCCCTGCGTCCTCACAGGCTCTTCCCTCTGTTATGTGTGTGGTTGGATTTCCTCTTCTTTTTTTTTTTTTTTTCTAAAGATTTTATTTATTTGTTTGACAGAGAGAAATCACAAGTAGGCAGAGAGGCAGGCAGAGAGTGAGAGAGGAGGAAGCAGGCTCCCCGCCAAGCAGAGAGCCCGATGCGGGACTCAATCCCAGGACCCTGAGATCATGACCCGAGCCGAAGACAGAGGCTTTAACCCACTGAGCCACCCAGGCGCCCTGGATTTCCTCTTCTAATAAAGACACCAGTCATATTGGATTAGGGCCCATCCTAGTGCCTCGTTTTACGTTAATTACTTCTTTAAAGACCCTCTGTGTAGGTATGGTAACATTCTGAGGTGCTGGGAGGTAGGACTTCAACATATGAATCTGGAGGGTTTCAAGTCAGCCCACAGTAGTACAGGATATACCGTGTGAGCAAATGTGTAGAGGCATGGTCAGCATAGAGCTTTTTGCAGGCGGTGAAAACAGCACCCAGAAGCATAGTTTACACTTAATGGAAGTCGGGTTATCAATGGAGCTGAAAGCCAGGCTGGTAAGAGTCTTGACCTTCTACCATAGGTTTTGGGGAAACTTGGAGGATATTTGAGTAGTGGGGAAGGATTGAATATGGATAGTTAACAGCTGGTTGTGTTCACACAACCCTAGGAGAGTGTGGGGACAGCAGAAAGCTTGGGGCATGGGGCCCAAGTCAGGCCCTTAGAAACAGAAAGGAAAGAGGCTAGGAAGGAATGTCCTGGGGCAGACCTGCCAGGGATGCTTTAGGCAGCAGGGTGAAAGGATTCCATCCTGGGAAATTGTGAAAGCTTACTGCAAGGCAAAGGCTGCTGGGTAAAACTTGCCCTGGTTTATGGTCAGGGTGGCTCAGGACAGCCCACCTGGTCTCTATCCAAACCCAGCGCCTAGAGCCATGATGGCAGCTGGACAGATTGGCTCATTTGGCTGGACAAAATATAACTTCAGAGGCAGACAGACCTCGGTTCAAATCCCAGCTCCTTCATTTGTATTTGTATGTGGTGGTTAATTTTATGTGTCAACATGGCTGGACCACGGGGTGTTCTGGGTATTCCTGTGAGGGTGTTTCTGGATGAGATTAACATTTGAATCAGTAGACTGAATAAGGCAGATGGCCTTCCTAATGTGGGTGGCTCTCGTCCAATCAGTTTAAGACCTGAATAAAACAAAAAGCCTGACCCTCCCGGAGTAAAAGAGGGTTCCTCTGGCCTGACTGCCTTTCAACTGGGACACTGTTTTTTTCCTGCTTTTGGACTTGTACTAAAATATTGGCTCTTCCTGGGTCTCAAAGCTGTCAGCTTTAGGACTGAAACTACACCACTGGTTCCTCTGGTCCCTAGGCTCCCAGACTAGGACTAGAACTATACCATTGACTGTCCTGGGTGTCCGGGACCTAGATCTTGGGGCTTACCAGCCTCTGTAATTGCATGAGCCAATTCCTTATAATAAGTCAATCTCTTTCTCTCCAGATTTATCATCTATCTACCTACCTATCATTTTTCTTTTTCTTTCTTTTTTTAAGATTTTATTTATTTATTTGAGAGAGAGAGACAGAGTGAGACAGCATGAGAGGAGAGGTCAGAGGGAGAAGCAGACTTCCCATGATGTGGGACTCAATCCCAGGACTCCGGGATCGTGACCTGAGCCGAAGGCAGTTGCCCAACCAACTGAGCCACCCAGGCGCCCTCATTTTTCTATCAGAAAGAGATATATAGACACTTGTATCTCTCTCTCTCTCAATCCCATTGGTTCCATTTCTCTGGTGAGCCCTGACTAACACACAGCATAACTTAATCTCTTTGACCCTCAGTTTTCCTGAGTGTCTGATGGGAGGAATAAATCACCTTCCAGTGCTGTGGGATGACTGAATGAGGGGATGTATACAATGTCAGGTTCATGGTAGGTGCTCAATAAATGGTAGGTTCCTTCCTGTCCCCTTTAGTGGAGCAAAGCCCAGAAATGGCAGAACGAGCAGATGTAGGTACCCCAGCACATCTGAAATGCTCTGACAGTACATGTGGGCTGATACTCTTTTCAGCAGTGTTGGCAAAGGTGCTTGAGCTGGTGTGGCTCCATGTGTGTCCACAGATGTCTACATTTTGCCTGCATGGAAAACACCAAATACTGTACTAAGGATCAAGAAAAGGCCACCAATAACCCGTGTGGCCCTGGGTGAGTTTCCACTCTCACCATGGATGGTTCCATTTACTGTATCTTCACCATCTGGTAGGGAAGAGATTCAGCTCTTTACAATTCATTAACCTTAAAAGCAACCTTGGTACATTAGTCCCAGTTTGTAGCTGAGGAAACTGAGGTCCAGAGTAAGGAGATTTCTTGAGTCATACGTGGTTAGAAACTGGTAGAACTGGGTTTGGACTCTAGCTTTCTTTTATTCTGAAAGTCATTCTCTTTGTACTAAGCTCCACTGGTTCCTCTTCTTGGCCTCCACAAGTCTCCACATTTGAGCTACAAAATGGGACTAATCACACATAACTTACCTCAGCATGCTTTCCTGTCCCCTGTCTTTGTTGTAGGGAACAAATGAAAATAAATATGTTGCAGTTACTCCTGATGCATTCTGCTCCAAAACTTAGTGGCATAAACAACCGCTTTCTTGCACTCATGCATTTTGTGGGTCAGGGATTTGGGCAAGGCAGAGTGGGAATGGCTTCACTCTATTCCATGATACCTGAGGCTTCTGCTCAGAAGATCCAAACAGCTAGAGGGGAGTCAGCAGCTAAGAAATGGAATTTTCTGAAGGTTCTGGGATGACTCAAATGTTGGACTCAGCTTGGGCTATGGACACATCTGCATGTGGCCTTCTTACGTGGCCTGAGGTCACACAACACAGCAGCCTCAGGGTAGTTGGGCTTTGTACCTGGTGGCTCCAGATTCCAGAAGTGAGCCTCCTAGTGAGAAAGGCAGATGCTGTATTGCCTTTATGATCTAGTCTGTAAAGTCACATGGCATCACTTCTGCTGAATTCTGTGGGAAGCAGCAGTTACAAGACTGCTCAGATTCAAGGGCAGGACAGAGAGATTGTATCCCTTAATGGGAGAAGTGTCATTAGATTTTATGGCTCTGTGTATGTGTGTGTGTGTGTGGTTTTTTTGTTTTTGTTTTTAAACCACCACAGGGTATACAATTCCAAGGGAAGTATAGGAGAGTATACTGGAATAATTCCTTGCTATAATCAATGACATATTTGTTTTCAGTCAGGGCATTCTGCCTTGCCAAGCATAAAACACTCATGTCTAAATAGTGTTGAACATGAACTGGATTTGGTCACGAACTAGCTTGTCTTGCTCTTTCCTGAAGAGAAATGCCTAAACTTTAAAAAGCTCCTTTGGCAGCAGCCGTGTCTGCACTAGCATCAAAACATCTGAGAGATGTTGGAAATTCTGCAACCTGTCCAACTGCTTGTGGGTCATGAAGACCTGGCTTTGCCTGCCAAGATGGGGGAGGGGATCAGAAAACAGCTCCAGTTTTTTAAGAATCAGATTTTCAACCTTTCTTTTAAAGTGAAATACTTTTGATTGCATTAACTTCAGAACAGAAAGCCTCTGTTTAATTTTCTTTTTAGAAGTAAGTTTCCGTCAGCTGCTATAATTTATTTATTTTCTTTATTTATCCAGTTTAAATGATTCAGGGGCTGTATTTTGGTGCTTAATTGGGGAAAGCATTAATGACCCTGGTGAAAATGAGAGGGTTTGGCTGTGCTTATGTCGGGCCTGTTCCTATTAGATTCTATTCTATTCTATTAAAAACTATTGACCCAAATAAATTGTCTGAGATTCATTACTGCGCCACCAGGTGGGACCCTGGGCTTGGGGCTTAAAGTGACCAAGGCCTTACATCATCCTGCTCACCATTTATTTTGAGTCTGGTCTTTAAAGGAACGTGTACCAACAACAAGTCAAAAATAAAGTGTAGGGCCTCAACAAATTCAGAGACTTGTATTTATATTGCATTTATTACTCAGAGGTGATGGTGGATAAAGATGAAAAAAAAAAATCAAGTCGCCAAAGCTACCTTTTCTCATATGAAAGTAGTTTTCACTGCTTTCTTTTTCTACATGTCTTTCTCAAAACAATGATGTGTGGGGAAAGATGGAACTTGGAATTGGGCAGACACGAATTCATATTCTGCATTATTATGTGAATGTAGATAAGTTACTCAAACTTTCTAAGCCAGTAATCTGGTTATAAGAAAATAGGGGAAAAGAATACCTGTTGTTGCAAGGATTAAATGAGGTATGGAATGTCAACCCCTACTGCAAAGCGTGGAACCACGTGACACATTAATCCTTGGGTGGCTTTCCTGGCTCTCTGTATCTGCAGGGCTCCCCACAGACGACATGGACTTGAACTTCTTGCCGCCTCAGTATTTGCAAGGCTGAACTTACTCACTTTCATCCCCTCAGCCAGGTTGGTGCTTTCCTCCCAAATAAAGCAGAGTTATGAGTGGCATTTCAGAGACTTGGGTAATTAGGATAAGAGGGGGGCATTTTATATTTATTGGACATTGATTCTGTGCCAGGCAACATGCTGAATATTTCACATACATTTTCTCATTTGCTTCATGTAATGACCTTATGAAGTAGGTGTAAGGCTTCTTAATCAATCCCCAATCCCTGCCCCAAACATAGCAGCTTAATACAACAACCATTTAATATTTTTGAGTCAGCTGGGCAGCTCTGATGTGGGCCAGGTGTGGCTGATCTTGCTGGGCTTGTTCATGGAACTGTGGTCAGCTAGTGGGTCAATTGTTGCTGACCAGCCCAGGCTGGCTTTGGCTGGCTGGACAGCTCAGCTCTGCTCCATATGGTCTCTCACCCTCCTGCAACTTATCCTGGGCTTGTCCTTATAATGGTGTCAGGGGTCCAAGAAAGGAAATGGAAACATGCGTATGACTGTCCTATTGGCCAAAGCAAGTCATATGGCCAAGCTCTAAGTTGGGGTAGGATAGCATATCCAAAAAGAATGGATTTAGAGAGACATGAACAAATGGGGGGCCACAGTGAACTTCATCTCCCTCAAAAGGCATTTTATTAACCCAGTTTGTAGAGGAGTTGGAGTCTAGTATACTGTGCCTCTTGGTCACTGGCCTGCTCACTGTGTCCCTCTGTTGTGTTCTTTCTTGGTGATCTACTACATGGGGTGGGGATGTTTTCCAGTCAGCTGTATTTTCTCTTCTTATTATTTATTCTGCATTTGAAATCTCATGTACTATTTTTGGGACCAGCCAATGGGTCCTAATGAAACCCTGTAGAATGATATCAAAGGACAGCACAGGTAAGTCATTAAAGTAAGTATAATAGTTAGAGAAAATGAAGGAGAGGCAAATGTGTAATTGGATGGAATATAAATGGAAGAAATGAGACAAATTTATATTTCTCCTGTATTTGCTGGTTTCCTTGATTTTGCCTGGGTCAACTTTCCCTTCTCCTTGCCATCCTTTCTAGATCTGGATACCAAGACTGAAAAAGGCAAGATTCTGGTATTGGCCTAGGGCATTTATTAGCTCTTTGATCTTGGGCAAGGAAGTTACCTAATGTACCCAGAACCTCTATTTCCTTATGTGTGAAATGAGACTAACAGCACTGATGTTGGTTGTATAGGCTAAAGGAGACCTGCCTGTGAAGTGCCCTGCTTGGTTTGAGCCTGTCTGCAGCCATTGTGATTCACTGCTGCCCCTCCCCCGGCCAAGCAGCAATTCTAGGTGCCTGGAAATGCAGAAGAGTTGGCCTTCATAACTGCTGCAGCTGGGGTGAGCTGCCAGGTCGGTGCAGAAAGACTGAGCAGCATGAGGGCTGTTAATGGATTTTATGGCTTTGTTTATCACCCCAGACAACAGTTATTAATTATAGGATGCTGTTTAGACACTGTTGCAATATATACATTTTGTTAATTGATTTGTATAGGCTCATATCTAGCAACATAAAGAATGTGCAGGACCATAACATTTATAAAGCCTTGTAATTGCCTTTTACCGCCCTCTCTCGCGTCTCAGATGGGAAACAAAGGCTTTGAGTAAAGGACAGACAACTCTTTTTGGCCATTGGATCTAGTCCAGTGCCCAGTGGCAGGGTAATACAAGATGTCTAGGTGCTCAGTAAATGTGTTGAATCAATGAATAAGTAACTTTTGTTTCTATATTTCTCTATCTTATTTATCTATTCCTTAGGAACCCTGAATTGTGTGTGATATTGACACTGCATATATGCAAATATGGTCAAGAACTTATTCTGAGCCATTAATTAATGTTGATTGAGTAGTTAGGAAACTTGCATGGCCTTGGGGTGGTGGGGGGTCGATAAGAGGTGCGTGACTCCTGCTCTCAGGGAAGTGACAGTTACTCAATGGCATGAAATGTCATTTCATGTGCATGACGTCAGGTTACCTGATCTTAGATATGTGGAGTGACAATAGAAAGGTGGTAAGTTCTTGCCTAGGTAACATACTGCAAGGAAGTTTATGTCCCCATTGCTGGCCCAGAGCCCCAAGTTTGCTTTTCCGATCTGGTCCACCAGCCTCTGAGAGCCGAGACTACAGCTGCACCTGCCTCTCCAAGATGGTGTGGAGTCTGGCCATTGCCCTCCAGGTCCACGGAGATTTACCCTGCCCGGCAAGTCCAGAGCAGCACTCGCATTCTCCAGCTCTCGCGTGTGCCTGGCGCCCTCCCCAGACCAGGCGGCATAGAGCGTCCAGACGCCCAGCCAAGGGCAGGACCCGCAGCATGCCCGCCCGCCCGTCCCTCCGCACGGATATCAGTTCCAAGGGCGTGGCAGGGTAGGGTTGCCTCCGCCCCAGCAGACGCCGCGCAGGCCCCAGGTGACCACTTTCTGCGGGGCCTCGCCATCTCTTGAGGCAGTTATTTCGGGAGCCGAAGCCGGGGCGCTGACCGGAGGGCTCCCTGCAGCCGCCCGCCGCGGTCCTCCGGGAGCCGAGTCCCGCCTGGAGCACTAGCGCCCGGAAGCGTGCGGACGCGGGTGGAAAGTTGGGGGTCGGGGCCGCGGAGCCGCGAGCCCGGCAGCAGGGCCGGTGTCCGCGTCTCATGAATATGCAGGAGCCACCTCCCTCCCTCCGTGACGTCACGGGCCGTCCCGGGGTGAGCGCTGGAGCCGCTCCGGGTCCGCGCCAGTGAGCGCGGCTGCCGGCGGCGAGCGAGTGGCGCGGCAGCGGGCAGCGGAGGCCGAGCGCAGCGGCGCCCGAAGCGCAACCCGCAGGCAAAGCTAGGCGGCCGCGGCCCGGCGGGCACCGGCAGGCGAGAGCCGGCGCGGGCAGCAGGCGGCAGCGGCAGCTTGTTGGCTGCGGCAGCGGCGAGGATGCGGACCGGGAGGCTGTGCTGGGTGCCGCTCCTTCTGGCGCTGGGCGTGGGGAGCGGCAGCGGCGGCGGCGGGGGCAGCCGGCGGCGCCGCCTTCTCGCGGCTAAAGGTGGGTGCTGGGGAAGTTTCCTCCTGAGGAGGGAAGCAGGGCGGGCTTACCGGTGCCAGCGCGGGGACCCCGGCTCACGCTAGATTTGCACGCTCTCCCCTACCGCAGCTCCCCCGGCCTCAGTGCGTTCGGGATCCCCGAAGTGAGCGCCCTGCGCCCCGGACCCTAGAGGCTCCACCTGCAGACTCTGGCCCTACCCTGGGCGGGGCCCAGGGACGGAGGAGAAGGGGAGGTCTGTGGAGTCTGGACAACTTTGGGGGCTGTCTGTGGCGGAGTGGGGGCGTAGTGGGGGCGCCACGGGTCCCAGCCCGGGGACTGCTTGAGCAGGGCTCGGGCGCCGGGTAGAAGAGGCAGTTGTCCCCTCCTGCCCTGAGGGAGGGAATCGGCGGCGACGGGCGCCTTCCAAGGACGGAGCAGAGCGCGTTTACAGCTCGGAGGTGGGTGGAAACTTGTAGGCTCCAGGGAAGCCCCCCCACCCCCGGCTCGCCTCAGGCTCCCCAAGGACAGCCGAGGCTCCCCTGGGAACGCGCGCCCTCCGGGTGGGTCGCGGAATCAGAAGTGCGGGGTATGACGCCTCCCGCTGCCTCTCCGACTCCTCTGCGGCTCCAGCCTGTGGAGGCGCCCACCTGACGCCCCTTCCCCGCCCACGCGGTGCAGTGGGAGATCCTGACCTCGCGCTGCTCCCTCGCAGGAGGCTGCAAGGTCTTGGTGAACGCCCGGCGCTGTATGGAGACAGTAGGCTAGCCAGCCGCGTACTTTGACAGCTGTCTGGGTGCACCGGGAGGGCGCTGGGGTAGGGGCGACGGGAGGGCGGATCTGAAAGAGAAGGTCACGTGCTGGCAGGACTGCGTGGGGAGGGGAGAGGGAGGAGCACAGAGGGAGCTGGGTGGCGGTGGGCGATAGGGAGGCAGTAGCAGATCTGGGCTGGAGCTCCCAGTTTAGGGATAACTTGTTGATTCTTTATGCTGTTGACGAGCAGGGGGTGCGCTCGGTTTGGGGGCTGTGGCCAAATCTGCAAGGTAACAAGGGGGGGGGCGTGATCGCTGGAATCTTGTCTGCCCATCATCAGGGGTCCGAAGGATTTGCACCTGTAGATAAACAGGTTCTCTATTAGAGGCAACCTGATTTTGCAAGCTCGCTTTGATAGCTTACCAGTGGCTCGGGGAAGGAATTTATACCAGGTTGAATTACTCTTGGAGGGTGAGGAGAGTGAGAGGTAGACAGTTTGCCTCCTTTGGACTTCAGGGATGCTTCTTCCACAACCTGTGAATGATAAATTTGAAAAGAATAGAGTTTCTGCTTATTCTCTAACCTTACATTTTTGGTGACATGGTTTTGAAACTATTTCATAAGCAGACATCCTGTTTCTTTTCAGCAATTCAGCACCCCCCCCCAAACAGTTTCTTTTTTGAGAAGACAAGGAAAAACTCATTATGAAAATATGTCAAACAAAGTGTGGTTAAAGAGTTGCTAATAGGAGGGATCATTCTGAGAGACTGTTGTTTTGGTAAAAACAAGAATTAAAAACAATGAGTTTCCAAACCTTTTGCCCTCCTTGTTAAGGAGACACTTTGTTAAACAGGCAAATGACCTGTTTTGGAAGATTTTTCATTACTTTGTAGCGAACAAATGGTATATTTATAAACAGATGTCTGCAAACGGGAGCTCACAGAAAGTGAGGAAAAGGGAAAAGCTTGTTTGGGTGGAGGACCTCGTGTGCTTATGCACTGCGGAGTTCTCAGGTCAGAATAGAAAGCTTTGCAGAGATAAGAGAGAAAGATGAAAAAAAAAATCCAGGTTCTCAGTGATTCATGTGTACGCTTACAATTATGTTCATTTTCATCAACACTTTTCATCTTCCTCACTTAGAATGTACTAATTTCTCCTCGAAAACAAGCCATTTGTCTTTACAATGTAAAAAGTTGATTGGCCCTAGAGGAGAGAGGGTTGCCTTCTGAATCCCCCATCTTCCTTCTTTCCTCTTCCAGCCACTGGGGGGCTGCAAAGAGCGCTGTTAGCTGCATTTCTTTTTTTTTTTTTTTTTTTAAGACAAATGTGTAATAGTTGATCAAAACAGAGACATTTATAATGACAGTTTAGTCGGTATTTACAGGACTGACTTTCCTTATTACTATGCACTTGCATTTAACATTCCCAAATCTCACATAATCTCCAAAGAACATGTGCCATAGTAAAGATAATCTTCGTGCTGCCACTGACTTTGTGGTTTCTAAGGTTCATATCATGATTACTCCTGTCATTGAAAAAGAGAAAAGTCAGGGATACATGTGAAGAAGATTGAACAAAAAATAGCTTTCTTCCTGCATACAATTCTGTACTCACGTGTAGAAGAAAATTGGGAGTGTGGCTTCAAGCTGCCTGGCAGAGTTGAACCCACCCTCTGGACAGCTATCTGGAAACACACCTTCTCAGCTTTGGGCTCCTGTAGGACGTTTTGTCTGTGGTGCATAGCTCATCTTGCCTTTGTATTTCTCGCTTCTTGCTGCAGGGAATTGAGCAGCTAATTCCATACAACTATTTGGGGGTTTTCTCAGAATCACTGAACTCTTAGTGCAAACATATTCCCAATTTCTGAAATAATCCAGTGGGTAAGGAGCTATTACAACCTCTTCTCTTTACTCTTCTCTGTCTTGACTATTCAAAAAAGAGGAACATTTCTTGGATTCCTTGAAAAGACCAGATTCCCTTCATCCTGAATCACCTCTGGTTACCCTTCTAGGATGTGCAAGCAGATCCTGTGGACTATGTCTTCAGACTAGAAGGTCACCTTCCTCTGCCTAATCTCTTCTGTTACTCATCACATGGTCAGGCTTAGCCTGGGCCTTCCCTAGGAACCTTTCCCAACTGGTCTCCCAGGTTGGTCTCCCCCAGAACACTGTGGCTCTCTCTCTGGTGTGCCTGTGCTTCTTGTCTGGCCCCAGCACTGCTCTGTGAGCCTTGAGGGCTGGAATCTCATCCTGCCTCCCTAGGGCCTCACGGCTGCCTGGTTTCCAAGTGTAAACTGAGCAGTCAGTAGTGATGGGCTTAGTGACTCCCCCTGTTTGCAATCGAAGTGCTCTTGTTTCTGGACGTAGATGTTTGAGATGCTTTCTCCTCTCCTATATAAAATAAAATTTGGACTTCGAGAAACTCAGGTTCTAATCCTGGTCCTACTGCTTCCTAGCTAGATAATCTTAGGTAAATTAGCTAAGCTTTTTGAGCCTCAGTTTCTTTATCTATACAATAGGGATACAAAAATCTACCTTGCAGAGTGGTTGTCAGGAGAGGGCTTAGAAATCATTTAGCCCAGTTCTTGGCATGCAAATGGCACTAAATACATAGTGACTGTAATTATTGTTCATGTAAACAATGGGTTCTAGAGTCAGATTTGGTCAAATCCCCTTTTCTGACCTCTGCGCAATAGCTTTGTTCATATCTTCTCCCAGCCCAAGCTCTGTTCTCTCTTTCTTTCTATGTGTTTGCATGTGTGTGTAAACACTGTGTATAAATGGATGTGCACATTCACACACGTTCGGCTTGAGCTGTGAAAACATTTACCACTTCCACCAGTATGTAGACACCCTTGAGGCCAAGGCCCCCTTCTTGTTCATCTCAAAAGCCCTGGCACTTAGTGCAGGGTGGGCCCAGAGTAGGGACTTGGCAATGTGTGCTGTCCAAGTAAATAAGCCTGTCTCCATGGGCCAGGTCTGGAGGTGTGCGGCTTCTGGTCTCTGGAGGAAGAGCATCTGTGGTTGATTTGGGCTGTTAGGAGAGTTCCCTGCCCGGTTAGCACTTTCCTCTCAGCCCTGCTCTTCCAGGAAGCAGAGAAGCATTTTTGTTTTGTTTAAGACCACCCCTCTGATGATGCCTATTTGCATGGAAGGGGATAATCCAAGGTATGATAACCAAATGGTAGCTTAAAACAGATGATTTTTGTTATTTGTTGTCTGGCCCACCACTAGCTAGACCCTATGGAAATGTTTCTTTTGGCATGGTAAGTTTGAGATGGACCAGAAGAGGACTGAATTGGGGGAAGTCTACTAAGCTCAAGACATCTGAATAGGACAGATGGTCGATATCTTAACCAGGTGGGGGTGCTATAATGAAAATCCTGGGAACTGGGTGACTTATAAGCCACAGCAATTTATCCTGAATGGTCTGGAGGTTGGAAGTCTGAGACCGAGGTGCCAGGAGTGTCAGGTTCTGGAAAGAGCCTCTTATGGGTTGCAGACTGCTGACTTCTGATTATACCCACACAGGGAAGAGAGCAGAGAGAAGAAGCAGGCTTTTTCCTGACTTTAATAAGAGTACTAATCCCACTGATGACAGCTCCACACACACCCCCTGGCCCCCTCTATACCCAATCCACTCCCAAAGACCCTGCCTCCTGATGCCATTACTTTGGGATTAGAGTTTCAACAAATGAATCTTGGAGGAACACAAACATTCCTCTATAACAGTCGTGCTATGGGGTTTGGGAGAGCATCAGGTAGGAGGTGGGGGGGCCACTGGTCAAAAAAGGATATCTTGGGGGAGAGGCCAACTCAGACATGTACTGGGCCCTCTTCTTTAGCCTTATCCGCCAGTACTGCTTCTCAGTCTTCTGTTATTCTCTGTGAAGGGAACAGAAAGATAAGGCAAGTTCCAGATATCAAAGAGCTCACACTCTAAGGCAAACATGCACACATGACACGAACTATTGGAGATCTTCATAGCTGACAGGAAAGGGTAGACTGTGCACTACAGACCTCAGGAAAGTCTTGGAGGAAAGGAAGAAATTGGCAAGGATGGGAGAAGTCAGGAAAGACAGAGAAAATGAAAGGGGTCTTAATGGGTGAGTAGGCACTGGGTAAGCAGATAGTAGGGGGGCAGGACAGTGAATGCAGGATAGTAAGAATGCACATGACTGACACACAAGCAGGAGTGAAGGGGGAACTCAGCCATGGCCAAATACATTTCTTTCTTTTTCTTTTTCTTAGCTTTTTTGTTAAGAGGGGAGAGGAAGATGGAGAGACAGAGAGAGAGAGAATCCCAAGCAGGGTTCATGGCCAGCACAGAGCCTGACTCGGGGCTTGATCTCAGGACCCTGAGATCATGACCTGAGCTGAAATCAACAGTCAGATGCTTAACCGACTGAGCCACCCAAGTGCTCCGTTGTTTTTTTAGAGAGAGGGAGAATACATTTCTGTATACAGATTACAGTGCAAATAAAGGAAAGAATGTTTATGGAATGCACACTATGTGCCAGGCACTTTTTTCAGCATTTCCCATGTGTCACTTGATTTAGTCTTAACCCCAACCCTGTGAGGTAGGTAGAATTGTTGTCCCATCTTTACAGGGAGAAAATTGAGGCCCAGAGAAGCAACATAACTTGCCCAAGGTCTCACAGCTTGGAGATTGTAGAACTGAGATTTGAGGCCAGAACAGTGTGGTAAACATGGATTTCCCATGTCCCCTGGGCTGACCTACCAGAGGGATGTGATGTCTGCTCTGGGAAGGGTCTGAGTAAGGTCAGAGAGGCTCTTGCTCTGTCTGAGCCTCGCTGTCTAAGAACATTTGGGTTTCACTACGAAATTGCCGAAAGAATAATTTTCTCTGTGAGCCTTATTCTCTGATTCACTTTGCCACAAAGAGTAAGCATGGCTTTTGTCTTCTGGTCCAGGCAGCTTGAAGCCTTCCTCACCTCCTGTCATGCTTGGCCTCAAGCAAAGAAGGCAGCTGTCTGTATTGTGGTCCGAGATGTGCTTGCAGGGGTCTCCTGCACCAGAAAGAGCCCTAGCTGGTCTTTCATTTGGGTTAAGCGTGGCTCTCTTCTGACTCTTGTTAGGCAGGCAGGGTGAAGAAAGGTTACCACGAACACTTTGAAGTGCAGTAGATATACTCGAAGGCTGGACACTGGGGAGAATGAGGAGCAGATGCCAAAAGTGAGTGTGGCATGGGTGGGAGGGGAAGTCATAGACGGAGTA
>ML102464.1:59331-72373 GCA_003697995.1 Taxidea taxus jeffersonii | reverse complement strand
TCAGTCTTCCAGGTAGGACTCCCCACAGTTCATCGAGCAAAGGATTCAAGCCCAGCTCACCAGGGCATCTCACTACATCTAGACAGACACACATCCAAGATACCGCAGGTCCTGTTCCAAACACCATAATAAAGCCAGTCCAATGAATGTGGGGGTTTCCCAAGTGCATATAGAAGTTATGTTTATATTATCCTGTAGTCCATTAAGGGTTGCAATAACCTTATATCTATAACAACAACATGCATATCTTTAAAAAATATCTTATTGCTAAACACTATTACCCATCATCTGGTCTTCAACGAGTTATAATAACTAATCACAGTTCCCCCTAACAAACATAATAATAATGAAAAAGTTTGAAATATTTTTAGAATTACCAAAATGTGACACAGGGGCATGCAGTGAGCAAAAGCTGTCAGGAAAGTAGCAATGATAAATAGACTTGCTTGATGAGGGTTGCCACAAACCTTCAATTTGAAAATAAATAAATAAATAAATGAATAAATAAATAAAATTTTTAAAATGCAATATCTACAAATTACAATAAAGCAAGGCATGCCTGCATATTGGTCAATACCTGTGTCATGTGGGTTGTTATTTTGAACACATCACTCCAGGTAATGAAAGACCCATGGCTTGGGAGATTCTTATGCATTAACCCACCAAATGACCTAGATATCCTTCCTTTCAGAATCATCTCATCGTTTTGAGAATTTGCTGAGATCTAGCACGGAAAGGCTTAGCACATAAAGTTAGCCCTCAGCCTATGGAAGTACGTTGTGTTGTTGTTTTAAGTTATTGCTAAGTGGGGTCTGCCCTTTCTAGAATATTCTGTGTCCCAGCATTCCCAAAGGGTACTCAGTAGCAATCTAGGCCCATGAGATGCTCCACCGTAAAAGAAAGTTGTGAGGTCACGTAAATTTGGGAAACCGTGGGAAACTGGCACCACATAATCCCACAGACTCCAACCTACTTGACCGCAAGACTCCCTTGTTCCGGTGGGAGGGTCAGGTGGGTAGGCTAACATTAATAGTAATAGTCATCCTCTAGAATTCCCTTTGGGAATATCTACTATTCCCGGCAAAAAACAAGATAGGAATATCACGTAATGTGTGTGTGGGTGTGGGTGTGTTTGTGTGTGTGCGTGCATGTGCGCGCGCGCATGTGTGTTTCATCTGCAAACTCGTGCTGATGCTCATTTCCAAAGAGGGACCCAACATCTGAGCATGAGATGGAAGACAGGCGGGTCCTCCTGCAATGTGGGTACTCATTTCTGTTATATGGAGGCTCATGACCAGACTGTGAGTTTACACGAAGGTGGGTCTCAGTCTCACTGCCTTCCCTCCCAGCAATGCAGGATAGAATCAATCCAGGAAGGCTTCCTGGAGGAAGGAGGGGGGTGGTGGTGAGCCAGCTCTTTGGGAGGGGTGGGGCCCAGATGGGCAGGGAGGAGGGTGGAGGTGAAAATGCCACACCCCTGGAACACTTGGCACCCTCTGAACCACGTGGTGCCTTGTCAAAGCCAGCTGTTGGCTCTCTGCCCTGGCTTCTAGCCCTTCATCCTTTCCCTCCTCTCCTCCCAGGTCCAGAACCTTCTCCTGAGTCAGCTTTGGGCTTCCTGCTGGGGATCAGATCCTTTCCTGCTCAGGGAAGAGAGGGTTGGCATTAAGACTCCAGAGTCCCTACCTCCTTTCTCTGGGGCAAGGACAATGCCCCTTCCAAAACAAACAGAGAGTGTAAGGCTCTGTGTCTGTCCTTTTCCACTCGGGGAACCATGAACTCAGCCCTGAGGCTTAGCTCTCTTACCCCCAACCACTTCCGCAGCAGAGATGCAGGAATCAGCTACCTGTTGCTAAGGGAAGGAGCCCCCAGGAATGAGAAGCCGACTCAGGCTGGAGGTAGGACCAGAGATCTGGGGCCCCAGTAGGGGCCTGAGCCAGGAGTGGCAAGAGGTGGGAGAGGCCCATGTGAGCCGGCCAGGCTCCACCCCGGCCCAGGGGAGCGGTCTAGATCCCTCCCTCCCTCCCTCTCAGCTGACAGGGCAGGGCCCAGCTAGCGTGCAGGGACCTGGAACCGAAACTCAGCAAGGAGTACCCACCCCAGGGACCCTTGCCCAGGCAGAACCCAAGCAGGCCCCAAACTACCCTAAAGCCTGTCCAGTCCCAGGACCATGCTTCCCAAGGAGGGGGCTAATGAGGAAATCACAGTGCAATGGCAGAGGGACGGACAGACGGACGCTGGACGGGCAGACATGTTTACTCAGCACCTGTTACGTTTTGGGCCCCGAGCTTGGTTCTGGGAACACAATGTGGACCCAGACCAGACCTGCCTTCTTACAGGCTGGGTGGGCCTGGCCATGTCACTCGACCTCTCTGAGACTTCGCTGCTTTATCTATAACAAGAGGGCTCTTAACACCCCTCTGCCCATGAACTTAGACCTAAAATTTTGTGCTGTGTATGTGACAGCCTGAAGAGTGGTGCTCAGTCAAAACACGGTATAGACTGGAGATTCTTCCACAGAAGGCCGACTGTGCCAAGGTCTGTCCTCAGCCCGGCTCTAGAACGGAAATCCCAGTATCCCCTCGGTGACCCCAGCAGGACCTGCCCCAGCCTCAGCTCTGGTCCTCAGTCTCCTCCTCTCTGAAATGGGGTCATAGTGCCTATGCTGGCTACTTTCTAGAATCAAATGGAGAGACTCCGCACATGTTACAAAGGGATTCCCTGGGGCAGAGCAGAAAGGGCAGGAGCAATGATTTCCAACCTGCAGGTCATAAGCTAGTATGAGCCTTGAAAGCAATATAGTAGCTACGGCCAGAAATTTTCCAAAATAGGCTCGAAGAAATCATATTAGAGAATATGTCATGCTATGTCTTCAGCTCATGCAACTTTTCTCCCACGTAAATATTGACATACACACGTTTCCTGAGTCAGAATGTGAGACATAGCGCTAGAGAGTTAGAGGACACGGGCTCAGCACTGAGTGAGTCTGGGTTTGCCTGGCGACTCTGCCCCTCACTCATGGAGTGACATCCAGCAAGTGACTTGAGCGCTCAGTGCTTCAGTTTCCTCACCTGGAAAGAGGGATGGAAATAACCCCTACTTTGTCCAATGAACCGCTTAGAACAGCCTGGCTCACAGCTCAGTGAGCATTAGCGATTTCTGTCCTCCTCAGAAGGCGGACGGAGCGAGGTCCTGGAGGAGGTGGCTCTCGGGGGGGGAAAGGGGTCTGCCACCCCCGCCCCAGTGGAGAAGGTCGTGCTGGCCCAGCCCCCTGATTGCTCAGATGACAAAGCTGATGCCCTGAACCGGGGAGAGACTGGGCCAGAGCCTGGGGGCTGCTGCTTCCAGGCCGGGTCTCCACTCTTTCTCTCACCACCCCTTAGGGGAGCGAGGGCCCTTGACCCTTTGGCTTTCCCATCTGTAAAATGGGGACAGCAACCATCTACCTCAGGGGGTTGACTGAATGAGATCCTGCACGCAAAGGGCTGAGCGCTATGCCTGATGTACCGTCTCTATAAACATTAGCTGTTTTTACTCAGAATATATTATTCAATAAAAAATAGGTTTTAGGAATGTCTGGGTGGCTCAGTCAGTTAAGCATCTGCCTTTGGCTCAGGTCACCATCCCAGGATCCTGGGATCGGGTCCCACATCGGGCTCCTTGTGCAACAGGGTGCCTGCTTGGGTGCAGGCTGACCCCACACTGTCTTCCACTGAAAATCACCTCGCGCGTCACGGTGGCTTGGAGCACCCAAGAAGCATTTTTGTTCTCTTGTTTGTTCACAGCGACAGCTGAAGATCTCCTGGTAGTTCTCTCTGGAGCAAATACATGCCAGAGATCGCAGATTTCTCCTGCAGGACCGAGGGAGAGTGGCCAAGGCTCACGGTGGCCAAGGCACGCCACAGTTCATCAAGCGAGAAGTCCCAGCATCTCCCATGTACAAAACCCGCCCGGGAGTGGAAAGTGGTAAAGGTTGGGGACAGATGTTCTCTCGGCCTCTGATGCAGGACCAAGAAGGGGAGCAAAGTCGCAGGGGAGCAGGGGGAGGGTGTCCCTGGAAGGGGGTGCAGTAGGGGTAGGGAAGGAAAGGCGGTCTTTCAGAGGCTCTTTTCCAGCTGACTGGCCCATGTCCAGGGCCTTCACATGGCACCGTCTCATTCTGAGCAGTGTGTGTGTGTGTGTGTGTGTGTGCCCGCGCTCCCGTGTAGAGCTGTGTGTCCATCTGCGTGTGTGCTCGTGCAGAGAGATGTGCCTGTGTGTCCAGGGGGTGCAAGGGAGGCAGGGAAGAGGTGATATTTAGCCAAGAAAGGATGTGGAAGCTGCGGAGGAGTCCGTGTTGGACATTGGGCATGCGGAAGGATAGACCCTTTGAGAAAGACACCTGCTTCAGGGAGACTGTGGTTTCAAGACTTACCACAGGCGTCCAGAAATCAGCCCCTGACCGCACCCCTCCTTCCATTACTGCACCTTAGCTCGGCACTGTTATCACCCATCGGAGCGCTGCCTCGCCCTCCGGGGGCCCGGCACAGGGCCTTACTCCATTTTGGGCTGGCCCAGCCCTGGCACGGGGCCTGGCAAGTCACAGGCGCTCAACCCATGCCAAATGAGTGCCTGAGTCTGACAATGAATGCGGTCTGGGTGGCGAGTGACTCACCCATGCCCGAGGCTGGGGACACCCAGGTTCTGGTTTCCCTTTAGCTTGCCCGTGACCTGAGCTGGGGTGTGTTATGAAGCGTGTGCCTTCCTTTGGTTCCGTCTGCACAGCGGGGTTAGTAGACCCCACCTCCATCTCTTTCCTGTTCTGCAGACAAGGAGTCGGGACAAGGGCTTTACTTTACAGAGCTGAGGGGGAAGAGTGGCTGCGGGACCCAAATTCCAAATGGGCACAACATGCCAAGTGTCCAAGAGACACATGCCTGGTCACTTTGGGGAAATCCGTAGCAGCTGGTAAGCTGGACAGTGGGAGGCTGGGGGCCTGGAATGCTGGGTTCAGTGGCTTCGTTTGAGTTTGTAGGAGGAGGCTAGCAACAGTGCCTGAGATGGGACCAGGCCCAGTGAAAGAAGCTGAGTGTGGGGTGTAGGCAGCTGCCAGAACAATCACTGGAGGTCATTACTCCAGGCAAAATTGCTCCCCACTTCCTGAAGCTCTGTGGGCAACAGAGATGTAAATGTCAACAGTGCCTCCTGCTGGACAGTCCCAACATCACAGTTTTTTGTCCCAGACGTGAGAAACAGCAAGTAAGGGAGATACCTTCTGGAATGTTCAAGCTGAAATAACACTGTTCAACAGCCATTAGTGCTGCTGCTGCTTTAATTAAGAGCTCACTGTGTTCCAGGAACTGTGCTAAGTCATTTTGTTGGATTATCTCATTTAATGTCCCCAGTGACCCTATGAGATAGGAACCCTTATTAACCCCAGATGAGGAGATTGAAGCAGGACAGACACATTATTTTTTTCTGAGGTCTCAAATTAGTTTGTAACAAGATTAGCTTTCCAGCCCAAGTCCCTCTGACTCAAAGGCCCATGGTTTTAGCTGTCTTCTTGGGCTTCCTGTCAAGTCCAAGGATGACAGAGTGTCTTTCATCTGCTGTCACCTCCATTCAGTTGGTAGTGGCTGCTTCAACCTCTGTTGAGGATTCTGAGTGCCCCGATGAATTAATGATGTCTGTCGGGGCACTTGCAGGGATGTGGCCGCGTGTTTGGGAGGACTGTCTTTGTCTCTGAACTAGTCCAACCTACTGGCCAGTGTGAGCTTTAGGTTCCCTGAGAAAGGGACCAAAGCCCAATCCTCTGACCTTTGTCTTTACTCATTCACTCAGTGACTAAAAAACATCTCAGTCTTATCGTGTCCAAATACAAACCTTTGCTTGGCACCTTCAGAGCCATCCTGCCACCACCTTCCCCATGCCCCATGGCATCCCTGGTCTCTGTTTGCTCAGCCAGAAGCCTTGGTATCATCCTTCAGCCTCTTACCTCCCACACCCCACATCCAATCTTCCAACAAATCTTATTGGTTCCACCCGCAAAATATACCCAGAATCCAACTACTGTTCACCACCTCCCCAGCGGCCATCACCATTATCTCCCCTGGACTGACATGGCCACCATCCACCCCGTCATGCTATGGGCATCCTTACCCTCTGAGCTTGATCTCCACACTGCAGGCAGAGTCCTTAGGCCTTCTTGGCTTTCAAAGTACTTTTGTATAAGTTACACACACCTAGGGGCACCTGGGTGGCTCGGTGGGTTAAAACCTCTGCCTTCGGCTCAGGTCACAATCCCGGGGTCCTGGGATCGAGCCCCGCATCAGGCTCTCTGCTCAGCAGGGAGCCTGCTTCCTCCTCTCTCTCTGCCTGCTTCTCTGCCTACTTGTGATCTCTGTCTGTCAAATAAATAAAATCTTAAAAAAAAAAAGTTACACACACCTACACACACAGTAAAAAGGGGCAGGGAATTGTCACTCCCATTTGACAGATGAGAAACACTGAGGCCCAGAACAGTGATGTACTTGGCCCAAAGATGCACACCAGGGAAGCTGCAATCCTTATCATGCCCTTATCATGATGTTGGGTGCTCCTTGACCCATCTAACTCCCAGAATCTCCTATGGGCACATATGAGAATTACACACACACACACACACACACACACACACACACACCCAGAGGATGAAGAAGGGAATACAGTCAGGTAATGAAGAGGTCGAGAAGCTCAGGAGAGATGGTGTTCTCTGCTTTGAAGTAGCTGGCGAAATGTCCATCCAATGCAATGGCTCAGTTTTGATCACTTTTCTTTGGTGTGTGGTGCCCCCTGGGGTTCACTTTTAGGAAATGCAGTTGATTATTAAGAAAGGTTGAGGGTGGGGGACAGTCTTTGAAGGTGATGGAGGTTCCTGGGACTCTCTGACCTCCCTTCCTCCCTTTGCCTCTTAAAGACAAAAGTGTGTGTCCATATGGGTGAGGGTCATGTTGCTCCTTCTGAAGCTTACCCATCCACACCTCATGGGAACCCCAGTTGGTATAGTTTATCCGAAAGCAGTCATTTAAGGGGAAAAAAAAGTCAAGATTTTAAAACACATGCTCCTTGGGCACCTGGGTGGCTCAGTGGGTTAAAGCCTCTGCCTTCAGCTCAGGTCATGATCTCAGGGTCCTGGGATTGAGCCCTGCAGCCGGCTCTCTGCTCAGCGGGGAGCCTGCTTCCTCCCTTTTCTCTCTGCCTGCCTCTCTGCCTACTTGTGATCTGTCAAATAAATAAATAAAATCTTAAAAAAAATAAAATAAAACACATGCTCCTTATATACTGCTAAATGAAAAATTAGTACAAAAATGCATATAAAATACTATCTGGGCACACATCTATCGAAAAGAGACACACAAATTGTACCAGTGAGTCTCTGGAGAGTAGAATTAAGTTTTATTTTTATTTTCTTTATAACTTTTTTAATTTTCTGCACAGCAAGTTTCACTTTTCTAAAGTCAAGTTTTATAAAGGAAAAAAAATACATAAACAAAGCCCTTTCCACCTGGTGCCCTGCCCCATTAACTGCTGAGAGCTGGTCAGAATGTCCCCTCCTAAACGCTACTAGTGAGCCCATGTGTGCATTCCAGCAGGGGTCTTCTAGACCCAGTGCTTTATCCAAGCATGTCTGGGTCCCAGCGGGGGAGAGGTTGGTGGCAGAAGGAACAGAAGAGTTTTCCTGGGGACCAAGAAAACGAAGATCTCAGAGAGAGGGACGCAGAGAAGCCAAGATAACAACCAAGATTCTCAGGCAGAGAGGAATACGGGCAGCAGAGAGTTCACATAGATGAGTGTGCCCGGGGCCAGAGAAGTAACTAAACATGCCCAAGGTCACACAGCAGATGGTGACAGGGTGCATCTGGGATTCAGACCACTTTCTCCCAATTCCTGAGTTCTTTCCACAAACCAGCAACCTGGAACTTTCAGGAAACTTCCACAGAAATGCAAATTAGCGCAACAGTGAGAAAACGTTGGCACCAAATTTTAAGTTTGAGGAGACGGGAGGTTGACAAGGATGTTGGGAAAAGGATATGCTCATGTAGGCTACTGGTAGGGGTTAGTTTGGTTTAGCCGCTGTGCGGAGCCATTGGCAGTAGCTGTGTTTAAATGTATCCTTTGGGGACGCCTGGGTGGCTCAGTTGGTTAAGCGGCTGCCTTCGGCTCAGGTCATGATCCCAGGGTCCTGGGATCGAGTCCCATATCGGGCTCCTTGCTCGGCAGGGAGCCTGCTTCTCCCTCTGCCTCTGCCTGCCACTCTGTCTGCCTGTGCTCGCTCGCTCTCTCTCCCTCTCTCTCTGACAAATAAATAAATAAAATCTTTTAAAAAAAAATGTATTCTTTGACCCAGGAGACCCACACCTCAGTATTGTCTACCCCAGAAAAACACCCACCTGAGCGGACACAGAGGTGATCTTTGAGGTGTCTTGTCACCTTGAAAACTTAAAACCATTCTACATATCGATCAGCTGGAGGAGGGGTAAAGAAAATATGACACATCTGACCTGTGGAATAGTTGGAACAGTGAAAAAAAAAAAGTCTCCATGTACTATGTGTCCAATGTAGGAAGTTCTCCATGGAGTTTTGTGGAGTGAAAAATGCCAGAAGCAAGTTACAGAATGAAAGAGTATAAAACTATTTATATAACACCACACAGGCAGATGCACACTATTGTCTGTTTTCCGTGGGTCCATAGAAAAACACTTGGAAAATCCACCCCCTCCCCCAAACTGATAATGGCAGTGACCTAGGGTTTGGGTGTGATTTACGGTAGATGGGAGAACGTCAATCTGTGCTCTTTAAACGTGTGAAGAGGAAAGCCTTTAATTTATTGCTTGTGTCATCAAAAATTCATTATTAAGAAGAAACAGGTAAGAGAAAGACCCAAAGGAGGTAAAGGAGGAAGGCAGGAACCCCCCCACCCCCACCCCACCCCCAGGAGGCTGTGGCCCCGGAGGATCACAAAAACAGGCGAGAGGAATACCACTGAGATGGATGAATCGGGCGGGGGCTGAGGCTGGGGCGCTGAGGTGCGCGGGTCTGGAGCCGCCCCCGCTTTCCCAGAAGGAGCGGGCGGGCCTGGGGCGCTGGGCTGGGCCCCGGCAGGTGCCCCGCCGTCCCTGCACGCCCGGCGGTCAGCACACCTGGGAACCGCTGTCAAGCGCCCGGGGGCCTTCCCAGGCCTGCAAGGAGCAGAGGGAGGCAGGTTTGGAAAGAGCCGGGCTGTTCTTACTGGAAAGGAAGAAGGGGTTCTCGGTGAGCGCCGCCCTGCCCCCCCCAACCCCCCCCCCCCAGCGCCCCCGCTCCCGCCCTGGTGGCAAAGCCTCCCCCATGGCCTCCTCCCATCAGGGCCGGAAGGAACTTCAGGGATGGCTGAGGCCGGTGGGGAAGAAGGAGGTGGCTTGCCCAAGCTGAAGGGCTGTGCCAGGGCGGTAATCATAGGCTCTTTCCAGGCTGCCATATGTCCCTGGGTTCAAATCCCAGCTCCCTCCCGTCTGTGCCCTTAGCAAACCCCCTTCTTTAATCGAGCTATCATTCACCTGCCACGGAATTCACCCTTTTGAAGTGTGCAATGTTTAATATAGTCAAAGTCATGCCGCTATCACCACCATCTAATCCCAGAACATTTTCATCACTGGGGAAAAGAAACGCCATAGGAGCAGTCACTTCCCTAAGCTTCTCCTCTTCCCCTAGCCCCTGGCAACCATGACTCGACTTTCCTGTCGCTGTAGATTTGCCCATTCTGGACATTTCCTATCAATGGAATGATACAATATGTGGCCATTTGTGTCTGGCTTCTTCCACGCAGCATAATGGTTTCAAAGTTTACTTGTGAGGCAGCGCCTGTCAGTCCTTCCCGCTGTTACTGCTAAATAGTTGTCCGGGGCGGGGACCTGCCACACTTCATTTATCCTCTCATTCGCTGAGGAACAGTGGGCTTACTTCATCT
Organism: Taxidea taxus jeffersonii; assembly: GCA_003697995.1. NCBI lineage: Eukaryota > Metazoa > Chordata > Mammalia > Carnivora > Mustelidae > Taxidea > Taxidea taxus. Next base: position 62,409 of record ML102464.1, on the reverse strand, counting down.
TTGGGGCTATTATGAATAATGTTGTTATGAGCACTCATGTCCTTTTTTTTTTTTTTTTAAGATTTTATTTATTTATTTGACAGAGAGAGACACAGAGAGAGGGAACACAAGCAGGGGGAGCGGGAGAGGGAGAAGCAGGCTTCCCGCAGAGCAGGGAGCCCCAGGCAGGTCTCAATCCCAGGACCCTGGGACCATGACCTGAGCCCAAGGCGGACACTCAGTGACTGAGCCACCCACGTGCCCCTCGTGGCCAGTTTTTAAGCAGACATGTTTTCCGTTCTCCTAGGGCTATGCCCAGCAGCGGAATTGCTGAGCCACATGGTAACTCAAGGTTTAACTTTTTGAGACACTGTCAGCCTTTCCTCCTATTACCTTCCCATCGGCCCTGTTTCTTATCCTCTCTGAATCTCAGTTTCTCTCTGGCAAAGCTTCACTATTGAGACTTAACCTTGTAGACTGGCTGTAAGAATTGGATGAGCTAAAGTATAGAAAGCATTTAGCACATAGTAGGTGTTCAGGTAGTGAAATTACTACAATTACAAAAACTACAGGACTCTGAGACTGTTCCTTCTGCTTCCCTTCAAATCTGACTGGGCATCTATTCTTCATTATCCCCACTTATTTTAACTATTTCTTTTTTTATTTTCTTTTTTCTCCCTTTTTTTTTTTTAAAGGTTTTATTTATTTACCTAGAGAGAGAGTGTGTGAGTGAGAGGGAGAGAGTAAAAGCACATGAGCCAGTGGAGGGGCAGAGAAGCAGACTCCCCGCTGAGCAGGGAGACCGATGCAGGACTCTGGGATCATGACCCAAGCTGAAGGCAGATGCTTAAACCCCTGAGCCACCCAGGCATCCATTTTACCTATTTCTTGAAATTTCCTTGAATTAACTTTACTGTGAAGCCCAATTTCTGCTCCCTGCTCACTTGGGTGCATATGCACGCGCACACACACATTCTTTCTCTGTCATACACACACACACACACACACACACAAAAACGCGCGCGCGCGTGCGTGCACACGCACACACACACCCCCCATTCAATAGTGACCTAAGCTCAAGCTAAGTGGAAAGGTAAAATCTTGCCCTATCCCCACCCCTACCCCACATCCTGGTGTGTTAGAGCTGGAATCCATTACTACGATGGTTCTCAAAGTGTGGGACCCAGACCAGCAGCCCCTGGGAAGTTGTTAAAATGCAAATCCTCAGAACCCATCCTAGAAACACTGAATCCAGGGACACTGTGGATGAGCCCCAGTGATCTGTGGTGATTCATTCTAATATACACTAAAGTTCCCAAATTGTGAAGGAGGAAACTGGGGCACAGACAAATGAGTTAACTTGCTTGAGGCCATAAAGTGATAAAGAACAGAAGCTTTGGAATGATGTGGTCCTAGATGCAAATTCCACCTTCCCCATTTCCCGTTGTGTGACCTTGGACATGTCTCTTAACCTCCTTTACTACAATATCTGTCTCTGTTGGGGCTGCTATAATGGAATGCCATAGACTGGGTGGCTTAAATATTTATTTCTCAGAGTTTTGGAAGGTGGGAAGGGCAAGATCAAGGTATCAGCCAGTCCTGTTCCTGCTGAGAGCACTCCTCCTAGTTTAGGGATGGCAGATGTATTCTCCTTGTATCCCATGTCAGAGGAAAAAAAAATATCTTATGTCTCTTCTTCTAAAGGCACTAATCCCATTCATGTGGGCTCCACTCTCACGACCTTATTGCCTCCCAAAGGCTCCATCTCAGAATACTATTGTTTTGGGGGTTAGGGTTTCAACATATGCATCTGGAGAGCTACAGTCTCCGCATCTGTAAAATGGGAACAGTGTACAATTACTCCCAGGGTGGCCGCTATTTTGCATTAAAGGCAGAGTGAAGGCAGGAGCTCAGGCCTCCTGATTTCCAGGCTGGTCTTTAATCCTCGGGAAACTGGTGGCCCCCCCTACACCACTTGGTAAGAAGAATCCAGAAAACGTAACATCTGGAAGGCTGACATGCAGAGGAGGATTTTGTATTATTCTGTGATGCCCCAAAATGAAGAGCTGAGTTATTGGGGGTCGTTACAAGGAAGTAGGTCAACCGAAGGGAGACGTTCCTAAACTGAAATGGTTCAGAAACCGCATTCGTGGCTCCAAAGGATAGTGAGAGCTCATCAGTGGAAGACCTCAAGCAGCACCTGGAAGCCCATCTTTCCACGATGTTGGAGAGGAGAGACTCTCAGGGAAGGATAAGAAGCTAGTGGGGGTGAGCTCTAAAGTCTCTTTATAGGTAACCCACTGTAGTAGACACCATTCGCACTTCCCCTGCGGCATTTGGCAGCAAGAGCTGTCAATCAGGATGCTCTATTCACCCCTCCCGCCCCAGAGGAGGGCATATTATCCAGATTGGCCAACTAGAGCATCCCATCCTCCCTAACCACGCTGATTGGTTCAGGGTGTGCGATGTGATCCAAGCCAGGCCAATCAGAGTCTTTTTCTGCTAGAGACGTCCCCCTAGCCACGCCCATCCTTGAATTTCCCCGTAGCCACGCCCATCCTTGAATTTCCCCGTCTGGTGAGTTTGTAGAATTGCTTTTTTGCTTGGGCGGTTTTGGGGTTTCGGTTCTTTCTACTCCTAGAAGTTTTAAATATGCCATGTAAAAAGGGCCTTCTGGTGTTGGAGCCTGCCTCGCCCAGCATTTCATTAAAATAATAAGAGGGGCGCCTGGGTGGCTCAGTGGGTTAAGCCCCTGCCTTCAGCTCAGATCATGATCTCAGGGTCTTGGGATCGATGGAGGCCCTCATCGGGCTCTCTGCTCAGCGAGGAGCCTGCTTCCCCCTCTCTCTCTGCCTAACTCTCCATCTACTTGTGACCTCTCTCACTCTCTATGTCAAATAAATAAATAAATCTTAAAAAAAAAATAAAGATCTCACTTTAAAAAAAAAAAAAATAAAAAACCCCCCCCCCCCCCCCGGAGTTTAAAGACCTTTAAAATCTTTATTCCCGTGGTGGGGCGGGGGGGTGGGGGGAATGCCACAAGCCCTAACAGAACAAAAAGCTCCAAAATCTATTTTCTCCACCTCTCCCTTCATACAT
>ML102464.1:0-59321 GCA_003697995.1 Taxidea taxus jeffersonii | reverse complement strand
TAGAGGGGAGAAAAACCTGGGAAGGGAAAAGGCTGGGAGGTTGGGGGGGAGGGAGGAGAAAGAGAAAGGGTGTTAGGAACAGAGGGAGAGGGAGGGGAGGAGAGAGAGGGAGGGAGGGAGGGAGAGAAATGGGCAGGACTTATCTGTGAGGCTGGAGCCTGGAGGAGCAGTTCAAAGGGGAGGTGGAGGCCATGTTGTAAACTTTGACTTTGTGTAGAGATCCTGAGCCCCCTGCTGTGGACCAGAAGCCCCAAAAGCCACTTAGGGTTTGGGATGCGCTTTGTTCTAAATGGGGAGAATGCTTCCCCCCTCTCTCTGCCTGCCTCTCTGCCTACTTGTGATCTCTGTCTGTCAAATAAATAAAATCTTTAAAAAAAAGAAAAAGAAGAAGAAGTGCCGACTGAGCTGAAGTCATGAGGCCAATTTCAGAACCGTCCACAACTTTCTGAATGTTTTCCCCCAGGACCAAAATCAAGGCAACTTTGAGATCCACCAAGTTCGGTGAAAACGCGTTCTCTCAACCAAGAACTGCTGGGCTACAAGTTGTGAGCCAGCATCCGGCACGGAGATGAGCCCAGGATTCTCTCTGCTCCGTGTCTGCTCCTTGTTCATGGACATGGTCACAGCTGACGCGCGGTCGCCCTATCGGATGCCCACGGATCCCCAGAGATGACAAAGCAAGTTACCCAGAGGTGCTGTGGTGGTGGAGTCCAGCCTGGGCCTGAGCCCAGAATCCAGCACCTGCATCAGCCCTCTGGGCCTCAGAATGGCAGTGTCCTCAACTGTGAAGAGGAGGTCATACTTACTTGGAGAGTGGTGGCAAAAAAAAAAAAAAAAAAAAAGAACGTTTAATAAAGGAGAGCAATAGTTCCTTTTAGAATCTGACTGGAAAAGCAATACAGATAAATTATTGAAAAACTTAGAAACTGGGGTGCCACCTGGGTGGCTCAGTGGGTTAAAGCCTCTGCCTTCAGGGGCACCTGGGTGGCTCCGTGGGTTAAAGCCTCTACCTTCAGCTCAGGTCTTGATCTCAGGGTCCTGGGATGGAGCCCCACTTTGGGCTCTCTGCTCAGTGGGGAGCCTGCTTCCTCCTCTCTCTCTCTGCCTGCCTCTCTGCCTACTTGTGATCTCTGTCTGTCAAATAAATAAATAAAATCTTAAAAAAAAAAAAACCCTCAGAAACCAAACATGAGCAGAAAGAAGAAATTTAAATATATATGATAAATATCTCTTCATCACCCAGAAATTAACAACCACGAACATACTGGTATAGATCCTTGATCTGTTATCCATGCCAATGGACATACAGATTTTATTTTTAAGATTTTATTTATTTATTTGGCAGAGAGCACAAGCAGGCAAAGCAGCAGGCAGAGGGAGAGGGAGAAGCAGGCTCCCCACCAAGCAGGGAGCCCAACTCTGGACTCAACCCCAGGACCCTGGGATCCTGACCTGAGCCGAAGGCAGCTGCTCAACCGACTGAGCCACCCAGGCGCCCCGTGTGACACACAGATTTTTTGTTAATGGGGCCGTATTTGGCTACTTGCTTTTCTGCTCCTGAGTAAGCTGCAAACATCCCCCAGTCATTACATATCCCTGGGCAACATCCTTTTTAATGACAGTAGACTATTCTGCGGAGAGGCTCGTTCTTGCTCGGAGGCGATGACTGTTGGGGTGCGGGGCAACACACCAGGGCTGTGGTGTGGGAGGCTCCCGCCTCCCCCAGGACAAGTGCGTCAGCTCTGGAGGCTGCCACTCTCCGTGCAAAGGGTACACACGCTAACGGGACCGAGGGATTACAGTAGACGGTGTGTGGGAAGGGCTTGGCTTAGCACCTCGCTCCGACAGCGCCAGTGGTGCCTGGGGCTGTGCTGCCCAACTGGCTCTGAACACTTCTCTTAGTCCTCTTTGAAAGCCCCATCTGGAACTCCTAACCGGTTTTTGCGAATAAGCAGCGCTCCTTCCCTGCCCTCCCCCCATGTACGGATTTACCCCCACCCCACCCCCAGCGCCCGGATCCCGCTGAACAAAGGGCAGTGCCGGCGCGGAGGAGCCACAGCGGTCAGGGAGCGGGGGCGGCCGCGCCTCGCTCGCGGCTGCGGGACTACCCCGGGGAAAGCCCCCGCCCGGCCCCGCCCCGGGCCCGCGGCTCGGCCTCCCAGCGGCTGCTGGCCGCCGCAACCTGCGGGCCGGTGAGCCCGGAGGCTCGGGGAGGTGGGACCTGGCCGCGCCGGGCGGGCAGCGCTGGAGCCGGCCTGGCGGGGGCCGGGCGGTGGGTCCCCCTGCTGCTGGGCCTGCTGCAGTCCACTCTAGGTAAGCGCGGGCGCCGCGGGGCGGGCGGGCGCCGCGGGGCGGCCCGGGGCGCCCGCCCCAGGTGGCGGAGCTCGGGGAGGGCCGGACGTGGCCGCAGCCCGCCCGCAGCCAGCCGAGCGGGTGCGATCGTCCCCGCTCACCCACCTCCCGTCGTCTTCTGAGTTGGGACTTGGGACGAAACAGACCCAAGACTTTGAAATTCCTTTCCCGTACGAAACTGATCCAGTTTCCTAATGCAGTTCCGCTCCAGGTGACAGTGACCATGGCAGTTGGAAAAGCAGCCGCGCTGTTTTATAAAGCGCTGCTTAAGGTTTCCTAAAGGCGCTGTCCCCTGCATTAATACGAGACTGGATCCTCTGGATTAGGGGAAGCCCTGCCCTCCCGCGCAGTCCCCATCCCTTCCTCGGGACCCCAAGGTTTCAGAAGCGCCCAGACTGAGGGGAATCTGTGCGCTGCTGTTAACTCCAACAAGCCAACTTCTTTTGTGGGCTCCCACTGGTAAATAAGGAGGCAGGGTAAAAATACCCCAGTCTGGGACCCAACCACCAAACCCCAACCAATTAAGGGAAGGTCCAATAATGCCCCCAGTCTTGGATTTCCTAGTCTCAAGCTAACAGTTTAAGAGCAAGAAGGGCCCTTGGGCATCATCTAATGCTAATATCAAAAGCCAACCTTTCTTGAGCAATTTCTGTTCCCCTACTTAAGTAGCACAACCCCACCATCCTATGAGGTAGGGACTGTTCTCTCCCTTTTCAAATGGGGAAACAGGCTCAGAGCAATCAGGGGAGTTACCCAAGAAGGAAAGCGCAGGAAGAGAAGCCTGAAGCTGAAGCAAGCATGGCCAGCTCTGGCCATGGGGCGGGCAGCTGGAGGAAGACCATCGGTCCACCTGGGTCAGCTCATGGATGCCCCAGCCCCTGGCATGTCTACAGCAGGGGTTGTCATTGCAGCTGGTAAAAGACAGTGCCTCTGTGTGTATGTGGGGGTGGGGAGGGATCGTCTGTCCCCCTGATTCACTGTCAACTGCAATAGTTTTCCTTTGTCCTAAGGACGGAATGAGGTTTTGTGCCAAAAGTGTCAAACCAGTGCCTCCCACCCTCGAGGGTTCAGTCGCTGGTAACCACTCTAGCTGCTGTTTCTCCTGCGGGTGTGTGCTGCCCACAAGATAATTTATAATCCACAGACTTTGGCCTCTGTGGCTCACCTGCTAGAAAGCTGGGAACAGTGACAGCATCTGCACCCCAGTGATCCAGTTCCAAGTGGGCATCACAGGATGAGGTGGAAGCTGTTTTTAACCCATATTTTAACCCATATTTGGGCTAAAAGGCCAGGGTTGGGGAGCTGAGGCAAGAGCCATCCATAGGCCTGCCCCCTCCCCATTCCCCCCACACCATTCTATAACTCGTATGGATTTCCATCATCAATACACATTTAATTTACACATTTATATATACATAAATACACACTGTGGGACCTGTGTGTACACTTCAGGGAGCTGAATTCTCATAGGACCATGAGCTCCTAAAGGGCAAGAATGGAATTATATTCCTCTTTGGAACTTCTGGCACACAGTGGTCCACAGATGTCATTGGCCAGTAGCGGTTCAGAGATGTTGGAAGGATAAAGTTGAGCAAGGCCCCATGAGACCCTCAGGAAGGAAGTGTGGTGAAGAGCTCAGGATTTGGAGTTGACTAGGTCTGGCTTTGGATTCTGATTCTATAATTTATTACCTGACAAGTCTTCTGTTTCCCTCCTCTCTAATGTGATGATCACAGTTAGTGCCTACCTCCTAGGGAAGTGGGGAGGATTGAAAGAAAATGGTTAGGACACAATACACATTAGCTGCTGCGTCATCACCATCATCCCCGTCACCCTCACTACCACTTCTTAGAGATGTCAGGGAATTGACATTTGAATCAAGTCTTTAAAATATTAGATGGTAAAAAAAAAAAATTTAAATGGTGAACACCAGGCTGTCAAAGACTCCTGGGTTCAAAGTCACCCAAGAGAATGTAGTTGTTTGAGAAGGACAGGAACCAAGATTGGCTGCAAGATTGGGTGAGCCTACTGGGGAGCTGTCAGGGAGAGGTCGACAAGATGGCTTGTCACGTGTTTCAATAAGGAGTATGGACTTTATCCTAAGGGCCAGGGAAGGACATGGAACTGAGGAGAGGCGTAATCAGGTGTATATTTCAGGAGGTGAGGGTTAGCAGTGGGGAAGATGTGTCAAGGAGGGGACATAGGGGCCAGGTCACTGAGACGGTGACATCTAAGCCAAGATGTGAAGGAAGGAAAGGCATGAGCCTGACAGAATCCAGGGAGGGGGACTCATCTAGGCAGAGGGAACAGCTCATGGAAAAGGCCTGGAAGGGGAGCGTGCCTGGCATGCTCTAGAAACAGCAGAAAAGGGGCTCCTGGGTGGCTCAGTGGGTTAAAGCCTCTGCCTTCGGCTCAGGTCATGATCCCAGGGTCCTGGGATCGAGCCCACATTGCATCCATCGGGCTCTCTGCTCAGCAGGGAGCCTGCTTCCTCCTCTCTCTCTCTGCCTGCCTCTCTGCCTACTTATGATCTCTGTCTGTCAAATGAATAAATAAAATCTTAAAAAAAAAAAAAGAAAGAAAGAAAGAAAGAAAGAAACAGCAGACAGTCCAGTGTGGCTGGGAGCAGGGAGCACCAGGAGAGCAGTGGGTGGGATTAGGTAGGTCTTGGGGGCGGGGGTGGGGTTATAAAGACTTTTGATTCAGCCTTGAACAAAGTGAAAGCCACTAGAGGGTTTAAAGCAGAAGAGCGACATGATCCGACTTACACGTTAGCCCTTGCCGCTCTATGGAGAATGGACTGAAGAGACAACGTTGGAAACAAGGAGACCGGTTAGTAGGCCTTCGGAATGATCCAAATTTCACAAAATTTCACATTCATTCAACAAATACTTATTGTTCATCTACTCATGATCAGGGACTGTGGCAGGCAAGCTCCGGGGACGTGGCTAAGAACAGAACTGAGCGTCTACTCCTGTGACCCTCAGGGCTGCTCCCTCCCGGAGTCCAGCGAATCCGGTAGATGTTAGATGGTTCCTGTGTGGAGGTGTTCCACTGAAACCCTCAGGTGCCAGATGGGCCGTGGAGGCCTAGGGAGGGGAAGGGGCTGCGGTACAGGCAGGCAGTGGCACGGCTGTGATCGGAATCCTGGCCCTGGGTGCCCAGCCTACATCATGTCGCCCATGTTTTAGCTACCCGAGATGACACCTGCTCGCTGAGCACGTGACTGCCCACCACACTGCTCTTCAGCTCCAAAAGGCCCGTGTCAAGAGTGGCCAGGAGCTCCAGGCTTCATGACTTCTTTCTCTCCCACAGGGAAGCCTCTTCTCCTCCCTCCCCAGAACGTGACGCTGCTCTCCCGGGACTTCGGTGTGTACCTGACATGGCTCCCAGGGCCTGGCTACTCCCAGAACGTGACCTATTTTGTGGCCTATCAAAGGTAGAGGGAAGACTCCAGTCGTGTTTGGGGAGCCTAAGGAGGTGGGCAGAGGCTGGAGAGGCTTGTCTAGGACACCTGCATTGGGTGTCGTCAGCTTCCTGGCTCTGTGTCCCATGGGAGACAGCATGTGGCAGGTGTTTGGAGAGCGCGTTGAAAAAGGTCTGGAGGTGGGAACGATGCTGATTAGGGGACAGTGCACAGGTGTTGGGTCTGCTGGGACACTGGAGGATCTTTTTTTATTTTATTATTCTATTTTTTAAATTAACATATAATGTATTATTTGCTTCAGGGGTACAGGTCTGTGATTCGTCAGGCTTACATGATTCACAGCACTCACCATAGCACATAGCCTCCCGAATGTCCATCACCCAGCCAGCCTATCCCTCCACCCCCCACCCCCCAGCAACCCTCAATTTGTTTCCTGAGATTAAGAGTCTCTTATGATTTGTCTACCTCCCTGGTCCCACCTTGTTTCATTTTTTCCCTCCCTTCCCCCCATGACCTCCGCCCTGCTTTTCAAATTCCTCATATCAGAGAGATTGTATGATAATTGTCTTTCTCTGATTGACTTATTTCGCTTGGCATAATATCCTCTGGCTCCACCCACATCGTTGCAAATGGCAAGATTTCATTTCTTTTGATGGCTGCATAGTATTCCATTGTGTATGTATGCCATATCTTCTTTATCCACTCATCTGTTGATGGACATCTTGGTTCTTTCCATAGTTTGGCTATGGAAACTATAGCAGCTATACAAATGCTGCTATAAACATTGAGGTGCACGTGCCCCTTCGGATCACTACATTTGTATCTTTAGGGTGCATACCCAGTAGGGCGATTGCTGGGTCGTAGGGTAGCTCAGGAGGATCTTTGAGAAGAGTCAGAACAGGGCTCAAGTAGAGCTACAGGGACCCAGTGGTGGCATTCTCCAGGACTTGAATGAGGAACTTGGAGTTGTTCCAGCTGACAAGGGAGGGCAGACGTATCTCCTGCAGAGCCTGTGGTGGGCATCCCAGAGGGTCACGCTTTTCCCTACAGAGCCTTGAGATCCTTCTCAGCCTGGCATTCCAGGCAACCATAACTAATCCAGAGAAATCTGAACGTGGAAGCAGATTTGCTGATCTTTGCACATAGATAGCAATCACTTGAGGTTCTTTAGTAAGAGAGTAAGATGATGAAAGCAGGTAGTCAAGAGGACTCCTCTAGGCTGGGTGAGGAGGGCGAAGCAGGAAGGGGAGGGGCGTGCCGAGTATGCAGGACGCACCTGTGCCAGGCTGAGTTCTAACGTCTCACATGAATGTTTCACTTCCTCCTCCCTGTATACCCAGGCAGATCTGCACTTCCCCCATTTTATTTTATTTTTTCAAGATTTTATTTTATTTATTTGTGGGAGAGAGAGTGCAAGTAGGGGGAGTAACAGAGGGAGCGTGGAGCCCGACAGGAGGTTCAACCCAGGACCCTGAGATCAGGGCCTGAGCGGAAATCAAGAGTTGAACACTTAACCGACTGAGTCCTGCACTTCCCCCAATTTTAGAGACCGGGAACCTGAGCTCAGAGAGGGGCTATGATCTGCCCGAGGGAACTAGAGATGGATCCAAAAGAAAAACCCCAGTCTGCCTGACCCCCTTACGTGCTTCCTGTTCTGTCGTGGTCCCTCCTTCTATAGCATCTGGATGTGAGTAAGAGGGTAGGAGGCCTAGCTTGGAAAAGGGCAGATTGCCAGCTTTTGAGAGTTCTCAAAAGAAAGAACTGTACAGGGATGTATCAGGAGGCAGGAAACACCTAACGTGAACTGTGCGCTTGTCGTGTGTCGGGCACTGTGTCCACACATTAACCGAAGTTATTCTCACAGCCCCGTGAGGAGGGGTGTGGCACCTGCCGTCTGCAGGGCAGAAAACAGGGGTGCCCAGAGCATAGTTTGCTCAGTCATGCCGCTGGGAATAGTGGAGCCAGGATGGACTGATTAGAGGTCAAAGTCCATCCTCCAGACCTTTGTGATATTGTCCTTCTCTCTTACACTTTTTAAACACCTGTGAGGATTCTTAAATGATGATATTCTAATTATATGATTTTTTTCACTTATCGGGTGGGATTATTTTACAAAGAGATGCTTCCTCTCTTGTAGTATTTGACATTCAGTGTACCTTTCAGATAGGTAAGACAGGACAAATGCTTCATCTTTTTGTGCAGTTTTCAAGGTCATGAATTGGTTCTCCATCGTCTCCCAAAGGTGTTGGTTTCTTTGTTATCATTATGAACTCTAGTACTTAAATGTAGCTGATGGTCTCAATCTCATGCAACTTGTCTACGCATTAAAACTTGAATTGTCCCATTTGGAGGCAGTGAAAAATCCTTTAGTTCGGTCCTGAGACCCTTTTATTTTTTTTTAAAGATTTTATTTATTTATTTGACAGAGAAAGAGATTACAAGTAGGCAGAGAGGCAAGCGGTGGGGGGGGGGGTGGGAAGCAGGCTCCCTGCTGAGCAGAGAGCCCAATGTGGGGCTCCATCTTAGGACCCTGAGATCGTGACCTGAGCCGAAGGCAGAGGCTTAAGCTACTGAGCCACCCAGGCGCCCCTGAGTCCTTTTAATTTGATGCTAGTAATTTTGGTTATATTGTTGCTGTTATACCAAGATCTTCCAGGCTCATTTGCACAATCCCGACCTAAAACCTGAATCAGCCATTTCACCATTTAGTAGAAAATGGTTTTAAAGGACAATGTATGTGCTAGCTGTGCTGATCTCCACTTGGCTATTGCTTTCGATCTTTTCAGCAAAGAGGGTGAGACAGGTAGGGAGGTAGGTATACAGATCATTCTAACCCCACCTCTGTTTCTGGCTTCTACTGAGACGGCTGATTAAGTGAACCATGAGTCCCATCCATGATCTCCGTATCAAATGATGTCCCAACCACACGCTCACCCTCAGGTGAGGACTCGGGACCCAACTTGGAAGGATTTTTCACTGTCTCCAAATGGGACAATTCAAGTTTTAATGTGTAGACAAGTTATACGTTTAAGTACTAGAGTTCATAATGATAACAAAGAAACCAAATCAATCACCTTTGGGAGATGACGGAGAACCAATTCATGAGCTTGAAAACTTGCACCAAAAAATGAAGCATTTGTCCTGTCTTACCTATCTGAAAGGCACACTGAATGTCAAATGGTGTTCTTTTTAGAACTTACTTTCTCGTTTTTTGCCATATGCATAGGCTGAGGATTTTCCAGTTCTGGTTCCTTTTTGCCTACCAGTGCTTTCTACATACCTCTCTCCTCTCTCCTTTTATCATAAGCAGTAAGGAGAAACCAGGTCACGTCTTCAGTACTTTGCCTAGAAGTCTCCTCAGCTACATATCCAAGTTCATCACTTTTAACTTCTATTTCCCACAAAACACCAAAACTCAATTCAGCCAATGTCTTTGCCACTCTGTAACAAGGATCAACTTTCCCCCAGTTTCCAGTAAGACATTCTTCCTTTGCATCCAAGTTCTTCCTAGAACCACCTTTGACTCCCTATTCCTACCAACAGTCTCTTCAGGGCACTCTGGGAATTTCTAGCATGCACCTGAAAATTCTTCCTGCTTCTAGCCGTTCCCCAGTTGCAGAGCTACTTCCACATTTTTAGCTATTTCTTACTTTAGCACCCCATTTATGGTACCAAAATCTGTCTTAGTCTGCCAGAGCTCCCAAGACAAAATACCACAGCCTGGGGGTTTAAACAACAGACTCGTACTTCTCACACTTCGGGAGGCTGGAAGTCCAAGATCAAGGTATCCGCAGGTTTACTTTCTCCTGAGGCCTCTCTCCTTGGCTTGCAGATGGTCGCCTTCTCTCTCTGTCCTCATGTGGCCTTTTCTCTGTGTGAGGGAATGCCTCATATCCCTTTCTCTTCCTTAGAGGATATAAGTCCTATTGGTTTAGGGCCCCACCCTTATGACCACATTTATTCCTCATTACCTCTTAAAAGGCCCTATCTCCAAGGGCCTATACAGTCAAGGGAGGGGAGTAGGGCCTCAGCATATGATTTGGGGGAGTACAATTTAGTCTGTAATACTTAATAAACTGGATTTCATCACATTTAAAACTTTTACTCTTTAAAAAAAAAAAAAAAGCCTGGGGCACCTGGGTGGCTCAGCGGGTTAAGCCTCTGCCTTCGGCTCAGGTCATGATCTCAGGGTCCTGGGATCAAGCCCTGCATCTGGCTCTCTGCTCCGCGGGGAGCCTGCTTCCTCCTCTCTCTCTGCCTACTTCTCTGCCTACTTGTGACCTCTGTCTATCAAGTAAATAAAAAAAAAAAATAAGATTAAAAAAAAAGCCTGAAAAAAATGAAAAAGCCAGCTACTACAAAAAAAAAAAAATATTCACCATATATATGCACTGGAAAAGGACTAGTATCCAAAACAGATAAAGAATTCCTCCATCTTAATAATGAGAAGACAGATCACCCAAAAAGATTTGAATCATCACTTACAAAGGAAGATACTCGAATGGCCAAAAAGCACATAAAAAGATGTTCAATAGCCTTAGTCATCAGGGAGATGTGAATCAAAGCTGCAAGGAAACACTACCACACACCAACTGGAAGGCTTAAAATGAAAGGGATTGACAGTACTAAGTGTTGGCAGGCATGTGGAGGAAATGGGATTCTTGGGTTGTTGGTGGAGATGTACAGTTGCTTTGGAAATCAGCTTGACGGTTTCTTGTCATGTCTCACCTTCAGTTGCCGAATCTCCCAGATTCTATTCCTAACACTTTATTTACGAGAAATGAGAAGCTATGTCCATAAAAAGACTTGTACATGATCATTCCTCCCAGTTTAATTCATAACAGCCCTGACATGGACTGAGTCGTACACCAGCATATTCATATGTTGAAGCCCTAACCCCCTGACACGAATGTATTTGGAGATGCGGCCTTTCACGAGGTAATTAAGATTAAATGCAGTCATAAGGATGGGCCCTAAACCAAGAGAACTAGGTGCTAACATTTTTGTCCACATTTGCTTCACGTGTGGCTCGACTAGTTCGGTTCTATTTATGTTCATTAGACCAACTTTGATAATTACAAAATTTTTCTTTTTTGTGTGTTTTACATACGTGCTGCTTATTTTTCTTTGTTCGATCACCAATTACTGAGTGAGGTGCACTGAAAATAGCTCATGATGATTGTGGATTTTTCTGTTTCATCCTACAGTTTTGTCTATTTTTGCCGTATAGTGTGTGTAGCTATTTAGCAGGTAGATAAGAGAGAATTTTTATATCTTCCTGAGAAATGAAGTAATTTCTCATTGTGTGGTGATTGTTCTCATCTTTCATATTTCTGTGGACTTTGAAGTCTATATTTGGTCTCATATTAATATAACTACACCAGGGTTGTTTTGATTATTATTGTTAATGTTTACACGCTATAGCTCCACCAAGAAACGAAACAGAGGAATTCTTCCCGAAAATCTGTTCGCTTTGCCATACCTATCTCAGCCTTCTCCATTCATATATTGTTTGGTGCCCAAACCCAGGAGTGACTGTGGATTCTCCTCTCCTTGTATTCCACATCCAATCCATGAGCAGGTCCTGCCGGCTTTACCTCCAAAAAATATCCCAGTCCAGCTCCTTCTTGCCAACCTCACCTCTGTTCTTCCTTAGACCACTGCTGCAGCCTCCCAGCTGGTTTATCAGAGTGATCTTTTATTTTTTTTAAGATTGACTTATTTATTTGAGAGAGGGAGAGAGCATGCATGCACACAAGAGCCAGTGGGGGAGGGGAAGAGGAGAGGGAGTGGGAGAGGGAGAGAATCTCAAGCAGATTCCCCACTAAGCACAGAGCCCCATGTGAGGCTTGATCTCACAACCCTGAGATCGTGACCTGAGACGAAACCAAGAGTCAGATGCTCAACCAACTGAGCCACCCAGGTGCCCCAAGAGTGATCTTTTAAAAACAGAAATTAGATCATCTCAGGCCCCCTATTCAGAACTTTCCAGTGACTCCCTAGCACACTTGGAATAAAATCCAAGTTCCTTACCAGGATGCAGAGGCCCCACCTAATCTACCCATCCACCCCCTGCCCATCTCTCCAGCCTGTGCGCACCTCTCCCTCCCTTGCCCACTGGCCTGCCACCATGCTGGCCTCCTTGCTTTCTTCCGGACAGGTCAAAGTCCTTCCCACTGCAGGCTCTGCTTTTGTCATTCCTTCCCTTGGGCCTACCCTGACTTCCTTGCTATCAAGGCCTCAAAATGACCTTCCTGGACTACCTTTGGAAAGCAGTCCTCCCCCATGCCTCATTCCCACTGCCCTTACCCGCTCCTGGTTTCACCTCGCTGGTGGGATGATTGTCTTTCTCCCCTTCCCACCAGAATGGAAGTTCCCAAGGGCAGGACCTGTCAGGCCTTGCCAGTTCCCCAAGAATAATGCCCAGTATGCAAATCCCTTCTTCGGACCCTGGTGATGTCTAAAGGTTGGCATCACAGAGGTGCGTGTCCCCTCTGACAGCCACACAGCACGCAGCACGATGCCTGGCACACAGCAGGTGGCCTGAAAGGCCTGAATGAAGAATGCGGGAACTGGTTGCTAGAACTGACAGTAGCGGCTGCCACGTGGCCCTGGGGAGGCAGGAGGATGAGGGGAGTGACCCTCTGAGGCCACAGAGCTAGTGAAGGACAGAGCCAGGATCCCAGCACCCACTTCTCCCAGAGCCTGAGCTCCTAACTAGACTGTGTTCATTCTGTCCCAGCCCACGGCTGGCTAGTAGGACAGGCGGACGGGTGGACAGTCGGGCAGATGGAGGGGCAAGGGAGCACTTGTTCACTAAGCCCTCTCACCCCCGAGGCTGAGTCCACAGCCCAAACTCCCCTGTCTCCTCCCTCAGCGCTGCGACCCCCAGACGGTGGAGAAAAGTGCAGAAGTGCGAAGGAACCAAAGAGCTGGTGTGTTCTTTGATGTGCCTGGAGAAACAGGACCTGTACAACAAGTTCAAGGGGCGCGTGTGGGCGGCTTCGGCCAGCACCAGGTCCCCCATGGTGGAGTCCAAGTACCTAGATTACCTTTTTGAAGGTAAGTCTGTGGTTAAGGGACCTGGTGGGAGACTCCTTGTCCAGGAATTTGGCTAAGTGGCACTGCTGTCCTGGCCACCGTCTCCCACATCCCCAAAGCAAGGACAGCCACACATAGCCTGGCTTCATGGCGGTGGCTTAGGGGACTTCTGCCAGCACCAACAATTCCATTTACACCTCTTTCTAGCGATGCTCTTTATCTTCTAGCAAGCACAACCTTAGTCATGAACTACGCGAGGCATTTTATATCTTTATTCCTATTTTTTATGTTCAAATTCTCTTTAAGAAACAATTTTTGGGGAGGCACCTGGGTAGCCCAGCCAGTCAAGCATCTGCCTTCAGCTGAGGTCATGATCTTGGGGTCCTGAGGTCAAGCCCTGCATTGGGCTAGGGAGTCTGCTTTTCTCTCTCCCTCTACCCCTCCTAACCGCCCCCCACCACCACTTGTGCTCTCTGTCTCAAATAAATAAACAAAATTGTTTTTAAAAAAGAAACCATTTTTGGGCACCTGGATGGCTCAGTGAGTTAAAGCCTCTCCCTTTGGCTCGGGTCATGGTCCCGGGGTCCTGGGATCGAGCCTCGCATCGGGCTCTCTGCTCGGCGGGGAGCCTGCTTCCTCCTCTCTCTCTGTGCCTGCCTCTCTGCCTACTTGTGATCTCTGTCTGTCAAATAAATAAAATCCTAAAAAAAAAAAAAAAGAAACAATTTTTAAATTCCAGTTTCAAAAGTAACTTCTGTGCACTGTAGAAATTGGGGCGGGGGAGAGGAGGAGAGAAAAAAACAGAGAGAAAAGCATCCCCCACGGGTACCGTATTCAGAAATCACCAGTGTTAACACTGAGCCAGGAGAGTACTTCTCTTCTCCCAGTATATTTTATTTCTAATCCTAATGACAAACCTGTGGGGTTCACTAACCCCTTTAAAAAACATAAAGTATGATTCACAAAAGCTAAGGAACTTGCCAGGATACACAGCTCAGGAGGGGGTAGAGATGGAATGAGAATCTGGATCTTTCTACTTTGGTCATGGTGCTGGACCAGACCAGAAGTGAGGTGGGGCAGTAAGAAGGAGAAGACAAATATTCAGACAATAGCTGAGCTCTGTAACTTGCTGCCCAGTCTTCTCAAAATATGAGAGCAGAATATGGCTTGGAGAGAGAGGAGAAAGGGCTTGAATGAAAGATGGCAGGGAGGGATATGAGAAGCTGGCTGGGTGGGTGGATAAGAAGGGGAGAAGGATGGATGGGCAAGAAGGAGGGCAGCATGGAGGAGGTGCAGGAGGTTGCAGCAGAGACGGGGAAGGAAGAAGGCTACCTGGAAAGACTCAGGCTAACTGGAAAGGAAGCACGTGTGGATGGGAAGATGGAGGACAGGCAGGAAAGGCAGATGGATGGATATGTGGGTAGATAGAAGGATGGGAAGAAGGGAGAGGTGGAAGGACCGGAGGAAAGGGGAGGCAAAGGAGGAAGGAAGGGAAGAAGGACAAGAAGGAACGATGTATGGAAAGTGAAGAAGAATGGGTGGGTAGGGAGGAAGGAGGGCAGGCAGGCAGCCAGGCAGGCTAGAAGAGCGAAGGACGAGCCAGTAGTTGTGGGGACAGGGAGAACGATCAGGGTGGAAGGAAAGATACAGCAAGGAGGTTTACTTTTTTATTATTTTTAAGTGTGTGTTTGCCTCCTCCTCCCTGAAGCCCTCCTGACTCTCCCGCAGCACGCCCCCAAGCCGGAAGGAGCCTTCCTGACTTTCGCCACCTTGAGCTGGGGCCCCGGTCATTTACTCTCTTGAGTTCTGATAGCTGCGTATTTCATTGCCCCCTAATTTCCTCCAACTCCTGGAGGTCAAGATCCCCATTCCCTCCAGCTTCCTGTTCAGGGCTTAATATGTTATCAGTGTCCCCGGACTCTGACCTGCAGAACTGGGAAGTAACACATGTGTGTTGTTTTAAGCCACCCTCTTTGTGGTAATGTGTCAGCAACCATAGGAAGTGCCAGGGGACAGGATTCTGACAGACCCGTGGTACGTGCAGGCACCCAGGTGCAGGGGGCAGCAGGAGGAAAGGCAGGTGAGCTATGAGCCTGACCTGTTCATTTCACAGTTAGCCCTTCCGAATGATGAGAATAGTGGTGTCTCCCTCCCAGGGTCACTGCAAAGCTGAAATAAAATGACTTTAAGGCTCTTGAGGCATAGTAGGTGCTTAACAAACACCAGAGCCACTTTGCCTTTCCGGGAGTGTTCTCTGAGTTGTGGGGTAGGGGCAGGGGGCCGGTGGGGGGTGGGGGGGGCCAGGCCTGCCTGGAGGCAGGGGGATGGATGCTGACAGGTCCTGTTCCGTCTCTGCCAGTGGAGCCAGCCCCACCCGCCCTGGTAGTCACTCAGACAGAGGAGGTCCTGAGTGTCAATGCCACCTACGAGCTGCCCCACTGCATGCCCCGACCGGATCTGAAGTATGAGGTGGATTTCTGGAAGGACGGAATCAAGAACAAGGTAAGAAGCCCCTTTCCTGCCCCCCAGGCTGGACCTCCCTCCCCCACTACCCCACCAAACCTCAGTGCCTCTCACTCTGCATGCCTACTTTTTGCACACCTCCTCCAGGAAGCCCTCCCCACATACCTCTCACTCCTGGCAGTCACCCCTGACTGTGTAGTCAGGCCCTGATTGGCCTGTGCACCCCCCGCCCCTGCTGCCACCTTTGTCCACCTAAGAAGCCAAGTATAGGATGTCCTGCCCGTGCACATTATAGGTAGTAATAGCACACCCGTTTTCTATCCAATATCTATTTTTTAAATTATGAAACCCTTTTTGTCCAATGAAAGCTGATTGAAGTATGATAGGCCCTAGGAGGTCTGTTTGCCAAGCCACTGGATTCATTACCAACAAAAAATCAGAAAACACAGATACATTCTTGGAAGGAACCTAAAAGTGTCCAGAGACTGCCACAAATATCCAGCTTCAGACTTGTTTCTCATGTACGCATGTGTGTGTGTCTGTACACATTGCTTGATGGCAGGGGTTGGCAAACGTCTTCTGTAAAGAGCCACGTAGCAAATATTTTCTTACTTTGAGGGTCACGTGATCTGTCCAGCTAGTGGACTCTGCCTCTAACACAGGAAAGCAGCCACAGACAACGGGTCAATAAATGGGCATAGCTGTGTTCCAGGGACATGTGATGTGCGGAAAAAAAAAGATGGCAGGCCAGATTTGACCCATGGGCTGTAGTTTACTGACCCCTTTTCTTATTCCTTCTTTCTTTCATGAAACCCACCAACATTCACACTCCTGACCACTTGCTCATGTATTCTGGACCCTAGATCTTCCGACACGGTCCCTGTCTCCGGGATCCTTGGGTAAAAATACAGTGGGAGCCACGGGTGTCATGTTAAATATTCCTCATTAAATTATGTCAGAGAAACAAGTTCATTTAATTTTAATAATGTATTTCATCTCATCCAATAAAACATTATCATTTCAACATGTAAATAATATAAAAGTTCCTGGCAGGTTTCACATCCCTTTTGTACAGAGTCTTTGAAAGCTGATGTGGATTTTACACTCAGAGTTCATTTCAGTTTGGACCCAGGGCTGCTGGACTGGGCAGGGAGGCCCTGGAGTTTTCTGGGTCCATAATGACTGAATGATGCTCCCTACCCACCGGATACGTTGGGAGGCCCTGAGGGCGGGAAGCCTGAGGAATCTGGCCTCCAAAATGGGGACCTGCAGGCCCCAAGGGGCAGGGGGTTGCCAACAAGGGTGACCCTGAGGGACAAGGCTGTTTTGAGTGTGCACCTTCTTTACTTCAAGACTCAGTGGAGAAGACACCAGCTAACATTGCCTCCTTGTGCTTAGACTGTAATGCAGGGAAAGAAGAAGCAGGGATCCCAGGAGTATCCTCCCACCCCACCCTGCCCTGTCCCCCCAGCAGGTCTGCCCACACTCCCTGCCATCTCTCCAAACAGACTCGATTTCCAGTCACCCCCCATGGCCAGCCAGTGCAGATCCCCCTGCAGCCGGCCACCAGTGGCCACTATTGCTTCAACGCCAGGACAATCTACACCTTTGGTGATCCTAAATACAGCGAGTTCTCCAAGCCCACCTGCTTCTTCCTGGACACCCCCGGTGAGTGCCGAGTGATACAGAGGTGAGGACTTCCCTGCCACCCCCCAGCCCCGGGACATATTATCTCCATCCTGTGGTGGTTAAGAGCGTTAAGTCCGGAAATAGACTCCCCTGGATTAGAATCCGAGCTCCACTGCACTCACTGTGTGTCTTTGGGTAGCTTACATCACCTCTCTGAATCTTGGTTTCCATAGTCTATAGGATGGGTTTACTCTTATGAGAATTACATGGGGTAATGCATGTGAAGCCCGCAGCATGCATACAGTTAGAGATGGGAGCCATGGTCATTGTTTCTGCAGTTTTTTTTTTTAATGATTTATATATTTATTTGAGAGAGTGAGAGTGCGTGCACGCACACAAACTGGCAGGGGGGAGGACAGAGGGAGAGAATCTTTTAATCAGATTTCCTGCTGAGTGCAATCCCATGAAATGATCCCCTGAGATGGTCACTACCTGAGCCAAAACCAAGAGTCAGATGCTCAACCGACTAAGCCACCCAGGCGCCCCCATGTTTCTCTAGTTCTTATTTTTCCTCACCTAGGAGCCAGCTGGGCATTCCTGGTGCTGCTACCACTTCTGCTTCCCCTGCTGTTGGTCATTGCCATAGGCTCTGTGATCTGGAAGAGCTTCAGAGAGAACCCCTGGTTTCAGCGGGCAAAGATGCCATGGGCCCTGGTATGGCAAGACTGGGCGTGTGCAACAGAGGGGGAGGGTTGCTGAAGAATAAGGAAATGGGGCTGCACTTAAAGACATGAGTCAGATAGAGTATCAGTTAGTCCAGACTGCAAATATCTCCTATCTTCACGTCTAAATTTCCACCATTAGTAATTCATTCCTTTGGCAGCAAATTAAAATGGCAAATATACCTGGGAGGGAGAAGTGCCTTAAGTCCCCATAGTGAAATCCTCTCTGCTATGGATTTGTCAAGTGCTGAGAGCAGAACCCCCAGCCTTGGGACTCAGGAGGGATGCCCAGAAAGGGGAGGGAGAGAGGGTGGTGCCAAAAGGGGAAATCTTAGAAGGATCCCAGCACTTAGTTCACAGTTTAACCAAGGGTGAGTCTTGCCAAGGTTGACCCCAGAATCTCTTCACTTGTCTACTGAGTCACTCCCTTAGAAGCTGGGGCAGGGGAAAGCCTGGAGAGGTCAGATGGGTCTGACTTTTTCGAATGAGGGCTTGGTAAGCCTGGCTAGGCTGTAGGTGCAGCTCAGTGGGCCCTCGAGTCAGGATGGCTTTGAGGATGGATTTTGGGTACCTGCTGCCCAGAAGTGTTTTCAAAGTCTCTAGCTCTGGGACCTGCAGGGAAATCCCATCTGAACTACAAGCTGTGTGTTAGACATTTCTGTGCTCTGCCACAACCCTCCACCTGCTCATTACATGGAAAGTCACTACTCCAGCTTCCAGCAGCCAGCACCTGCCCCGGGGGCTTCCTCTGGCCTCTGGTGTCCACTGCACCCATGCACGTGGCTGGCCGGGGAGCCAGCATCACTGTCACCCTTCCCACCCCTCACCCGATGGTGTCCTGGGGTATGTGGGCTGCACTGGCTTCCAGCTGCCCTAGGGGTAACTTGCCTGACAACAGCCTCTCTTGGTGGCTCTCCCCAGCCCTAGTGAATTTTCCCTTACTGGTGTTTCCTGGGATATCTTCCCAAAAGAACTACTTACATTTGACTCCTTGTCTCGGGGTCTGTTGTCAGGAGAACCCATCCTTCAGGAAAGCCCAAATTTCTGTTCTTTTCTCCCCTCCCCAAATCAGGACTTTTCTGGATACAGATACCCCTTGGCAACCCTTCATCCCAGTGGTCCTGCGCCCCTGGATACCTTGATCCTCTGTCCCCAAAAGGAATTGACCAGAAGGGTCCAGCCAAGCCCTGGAGTCAGGATCCCAGCCACCATTCAGGCAGGACCAGAGAAGAACAGTGCTGAGGAGGAGGACGATGAGGACACAGACGACAATGTCAGCTTTCAGCCCTACCTTGAACCACCCTCCTTCCTAGGGCAGGAGCACCAGATCCTGGGAAACTCTGAGGCAGGGGACACCTGGAGCCCTCCCGTCCAGGTCGAAGGCTGGTCTGCTACAGATGCTTCAGACAGAAGCTGGGCCAGCACAGGGGGCTCCTCCCCCTGGGATGAGTCTGAGTCCTCTTGCTATTTGGCCAAGAAGACGCCAGGCCAAGGGCCGGGTGGGGACAGGTGTCAGGAGCCTCTCCCACTGCCTGAATTCTCCAAGGACTTGAGTTTCCTGGAAGATCCCCAGAAAGATGACCTCTCCTCTTGGGCCAGCTGGGGCTCTTTATCACCGGGGCTGGATCTGCTCCCAGGGGAGCCCCCAGTTTCTCTCCACACACTGACCTTTTGCTGGGATAGCAACCCTGAAGAGGAAGAGGAGGAGGAGGTGGAGGAGGAAGAAAGTGGAGATGGAGGAGGAAAAGGAGGGGGAGGAGGGAGGGAATCAGAAATTGAGGATGACAGTCCTGGCAGCTGGGGCGCTGGGAACCTACAGAAGACTGAGGTCAGAGGTTGGACCCTGGGGCATTACATGGCCAGGTGAGCCATTCCCCAGCTCCATCCCCCACCAAGTCTGGTGCCACTGAGCTTTCCTAGGACCGAGATGGCACTGAGACTTGAGAGCCTGGGAGCATCACTGCTGAGGACAGGGAGGGCTCTTGAAGCATTTCAGAAACCCCAGGGTTGTTGTCAGTTGCCTTGAGCAGTAAGAAGCCACCACATCGTCTTTGACTCACCAGCTTTGGGCTGAGCTGCAGGAGGGGTGGAGACAAGAATGGGCTGAGGTCAGAGGTTGGTTGGGTGTTCGTATCACCCCCACTGCCTTTGGAGTGACTGGCCAATTAGGAAAATCATCCCTGAATAACACGAAACCGGTGAAGTCAGGTCACAGTAGACACCAAAGGCTGTCCTGACACCACATGGGGCCATCTGGATCTGGGGGGAAGGAATTGGAAGCACATCTTTATCACTGTCATGTCTTTCTCTGGCACCTGCTAACTCCCCCACCCGCAGGTCTCAGCCTCCTGGTTTATGAATCGTCTAGGGTGGGCCCCAGGAAAGAAAGATCTAGTAAGCAGGGGATGTTGAAGAGGAAGGGAAAGGGTAGTCATTATTCAAATCCCAGCCTCTGACTCATGGAATTACATACCTTTTATGATTAGATGACCTGGATTCAAATCCCAGCTCTGCATTTTACCAGTCATGTGACCTTGGATAAGCCACCTTCTTTCACTCTACCTGGGTTTTCTCACCTGCTGCTGAAGGTCCCAAGAGAGAGACGTGTAGTGTGGTGCCTGGCACATCACTGGTACTCTCTGCATGGTGGCTGGTAGGCTTCTCCATCCTCCCAGGCTCTGAGAAGACTCCTGGGCATCTCCCACCTGTGACCCCTAAACTCTGAGCAACTAACATTCACTTTTTAGCAGGTCTCACCTCCTATCTACCTCCTGCCTTCTACCCTAACTTCCTCTCTCCTCTTGGTCAGGAAACTGCACTCTCAGAAGCCAGAGCCCAGCCAAGAGGGACCCTGACCCCTCTCCCCTTTTCCGGAAAAGAAGGAACCAAATGATCCACCTTCCAGGGGTCTGCTTTGTTAGGGTTGGGGTCGCAACCCAGCAGAGAATTGGACTCCTGGGCTGTGATCCCTGCATTTGACAGCACTTTAGACAGACTCCTTAACTATAAAGAAGTCCCATTTTCCCTTCTAGTTGTAGAAGTTGCTAGAAGATTCTAGAAGATGCTAGAAGAATCCAGCATCTTCTAGCAGTGGGTATGTTAAAAAATGAGGGAGAAGCAGTAAAGCATCCCCCAAACTGAAAGGGCACTTCGTGACCAGGAGATGAAGAAGGCTGCTGCATAGAGTTTACACACAGTTTTATTCAGGGTAACTCACTGACGGGGGGATTGGGTGGAGGGTAATCCATGCAGAGGCATAGTTACTCTGTGCAAAATCCAGGCCTCAGTCCGCAGGTATAATAGAGCCAGGGGACATTCAGAAGGCCATTGTGGTGAGAGCAGAGGGTTTGCACACACAGAGGGCTAGAGCACACCTCCTTGACAGCTAATTTATCACTAGACCCTCTGGCACCACCTGTACGTCAGGAAGGGGAAAGTCTATGTTATCTCTAAAAGATTCCTGGGAGGAGACTCCCACCCTCATCCCTGCCCTGGTGGGCATTTCTAAGGTGTGTATATGAATCTCCAAGAGCCTCAAGAACACATAGCCTCAAGAGAGGTCATGGAGCGAATATGAATAAGATGGAGGGCCAAAGATGGAGTCGGTATGGTCAGCGCTCCTACAAAGGGACTCTCCTTACCTGAGGGGTGGTGCTGGGTGTTCTCAAGCCACTGCCTTGGGAACCTATCCCCACCAGCATATGGGCAAGCAGAGCTGACTCTGTACCCACAGGGACCAAGATTTTTGTCATTTTGTGGCTGGGCTCTGAACCATCATGGTTCGGTGACCTGGGCCCTGCCCTTTAACTGCCAGGACTTACATTTCTCCATTTCTGAGGAAAGCGTCTTCATAGCCATTTTCCCCATGGAGCTGTGTTGTTTTGAAGGCAATATGAAGGTTGACCGTTAAATGAAAGACCTAGAAAAGGGCATCTGCTCCAGGGCTTCTCAAGCCACATTCCCAAATGGTCCTGGGTTTCATGGAAGGAGTCCCAGTCTCAGCGGGAACCATGGGCCATAGGATCCCCTACTTCAACCAGAGTGGCCTCCCTGAGCCTCAGTGTACCCCCATGGCATTCCATGTAAGGGTGTTTAGGGGGTTCCGTGGTGCAAGAAGTCAGCAAACCACTTTTTAAAAAAGGATTTTATGTATTTATTTGAGAGAAGAATGCAAGTGAGGTGAGGGGCAGAGAGAGAACCAGACTCCCCATTGAGCAGGGAGCCCGATGTGGGACTTGATGCCGGGACTCCGAGATCATGACCTAGGCCGAAGGCAGACACTTTCGAGCCACCCAGGTCCCCAGCAAACCACTTTTTAAATTGAATACCTGTCTTTTGTTAGAAACAAAGAAACGTCAACTCGCTATGCGTGTCCGTAAGGGTGAGATGTCTGGTCTCTGGCCAGCTGGGCCAACCCGTGTGCCCTTGGCCATGTCAACAAAGTGCAGGGATCCTCAGCAAGGATTTCCAGGAGCACAAACCTGGCAAGAGGCCTTCAACACGGCTGGGACTCACACATCCAGGCACACACACACACACACACACAGGCACGCAGACACACGTGTGTATGGCCACGGGAGCTGAACCTTGTCCGCATCCCTAAGCACAGAGAAGAGGAAGAGCATTTGGGACCCAGCTGAGCTGCTGCATAGAAGTAATTTCGAATAACTAAAAGCTTTCATCACTATTGTCTTAGGCCTCTGTGAAGGAACCACTTTATCTCTTTTCTTAAACCTTGTTATTTTTATTTTAAATCTTGTTACTTTTTTAAGCATTGCTTCCAAAATTTCATTTCTGAGAGAGGCTGAGTTTTTTTAGTAATTCTCAATGCCAGCTCTTTTATGATCATTAAGTCATTAACAAAAAGCCACGGGAAGCATTAGGAAAGAGGGTGATGTTCAATGTCATAATTCGTCAGGTGCTCTCAGCCCTTCACTGTTTACAGAGCCCTCTCCTGCACCCGGTTGGGGGTGCGCTAGGCTAGATGAACTCTGGGGCCAGCTGGAAGGATGGGTGGGGGATACTCTAGGCTAAAGCCACACTGTGATTCTTTAGTGCACTGAGATTATGCACTGTTTTTAGGTATTTGTATCCATGTCTAATTTTGTTCTATGTTGATATCGTATTTAAATAATTTCCTAATGGTCTTGGGCATTTACCCTAAACTGTTCTAAATAAAAAGCTCTATTTTTAGAGAAAATGGCAGGATTGCATGGAGAGATGTGTGTGGTCTTATTTCTTGAAAGCTCCTCCCCACTCGTCTAGCTCTTAGACCACAAGGGTCTTGCCTTGGGTCCCCAGTCACAGACCCAGAGACCGGGATATGGACATATAAAGCAGTGCTGGCATTCCAGAAAGCACCAATAGGGGAGTGGGAAGCCAGGCAGGGAGGGAAGGCAACCCATCCAGGTACATAATCAAAATATCACTGCTTTGGGCAACTGGGGCTCAGTCCCCGCCTAAAGCAGGGCTTTAGGTGTTCAGTGTGGGACTCTCCAGATTTGTTCGTCCAGGAGCAGGAGCTGGGGAATGTATCCCCCAACTCTGTCATCCTATGCAGAGGGCCATTCCCCGCTGTGAGTCCTCAATCTGTGCTGTTAGAATCCATCAAGCTGAGTGTGTGAGAAAGATGAGTACCTCGAGGGCAGGAGAAGATCACCCAGGTCACCAGCTACAGTGAGGCCCATGCTGTGCCCACGACCCTGGCATCTCACTCTATTGCAACGATGGTCTGGGGAAGGATACAGAACGTCTTCCGCGGCTAGCCTGACAAACCTGAACTCATTCCAGTAGATCCCTGCTGAGAAGAAGCTCCTGGATTCCAGTGACTCCCCCAGGAGCCTGGTAACTGACCAGCATGGTGCCTGCAGATCGCCATCATCTAGAGGGGCCAGGGCTGGTGCTAGACCCAAGTTGACCCTGTCCAACAAGTCCCTCTCCATGGAATTCATAAGTCTTGGCTGCCTGGATCTAGAACAGGTAAGTCCAGCCTATTGTGGCCTCATTTCCCTCTCTGAGGAGCAGGAGAGCACAGCGTGCAGAAGAAACAAGAATGAGGCAGCCAGGGGGACTGCCGAGATGAGAAGTTTTAAACCCTGGATCCTGTCCATTCCTGAGGCCCAGCTGCTGCCCTGTCCCCGGCTTCCCAGCAACGTAGTTTTAAATCCACTCCCTGGGCTGCCTGTTCCTTGTAACGGAATATCCTCACCAACTCACAATAGACCAGACCATGCATGTTACAGCTCGTGATCAGGTCGGAGCATCTGACCCTTGAGTGGATGTGCGGTAGGTCCTTTCCAGAACACAGGGCAGAAGTTCCTCTCCAAGTGATCCCCAGTCACCTCCCAGCCTGCCCTCCGATGCCAGGTCACCTTTGGAGGGACTCTTGGACTGTTTGCAGGTTAGCAGGGCTGCTGGATCGCCCGGGTTCCTGGAGCTGGGAGAGGGGAGGGTTAGGGTAGCAGGTGTCACATCCTGAGAACTCCTTGAGGGAAGGGATGGTTTTCCTCTTGGCACGAGCACCTGGCATGGGGTGGGGGCTTGGTGTTGAATAAATTAATGAGGGAATGAACAAGTGAATTGACCTATGAAGGGGAGTCAGTAGGGGCTGGCTGTGGCTCAGTTCCATATAAGGTAGCCAGAGCTTCGCGTAGTAGATGACACTATCCCACATCTTAAATTCTTGTCGCAAGTGAATAACCTTGCTCCCGCAGCCCAGCTTCTGCTCCGAGGGGAGGCCGAGCCGGGGATCGGTGCTGCTCAGCGAGTGAAATGATGAAGAAGGGCAGACACAGAAACAACACAGTATCTTCACCCCCTAATTGTAACCTCTTATGTCCCATCATTTGGGACCCGCTAGATGGTTATTTGCCTGCAGCTGCCTTGGGTCCATTCACTGTGTGCACCAAGTAGGGTTAACAGGATGAGAGTTTGGGGGAGGGGATTTAAAAAAAAAAAAAAAGACTTTCTCTAAATGAGTGAGTCAGATCCTCAAGTCCATTACTCAAGAGATCCTCCTTGGTGCCTGGACCCATTCTAGCCCAGGCAGCCCTACCTCTTGGCATGTGATGCTACAGAACGCAGAGGTCTGACAGCTTTTTATAAATTACCAAGAGGTTTTTTTTTAACCCCCCGCCCCCCACCTCATTGCCTCTTTAAGTGGATGAGGAGGACGAGGCGGGGATCTCAGGGTAAGATCATCTCAGGGTACCCTGCCGTGGTGGGAAAACCACCAGCAGGTGGTGGGAGGCCCCTATGCAGGGGCCGATGCCTCCAGGACGAGTCCTATCCATTCTGGCAAAGCCAAGCCCACTCCACAGAAAGCCTTGGCTTCTCTGGGCTCTACGGAGACATCTCAGCAGCCAGATTCCAGTAGGAGCTCAGACTCCCACACCCCAATTCCTATCTCTGAGCTCCAGGCCCTGTCTGGAACGCCTCCCCCAACCCCCTGCTCCAGCCACAGTGCCTCATCTGTAGGATCAATGCCCTCGCTTCTCCCATCCCTTGGAATTTGGCCTCAGAAACTATGGAAAACTCAGACTCCTAAGAAAACATTTATTACTCCCCCCAACCCCATGCCCAGATGCCCAGGAGCCCAGGTTGTTAAAAGCCCTCCCTTGGTCTTTGGTTCCTCATTTTGCAACAAGAGACTCCCCTGAGAGTGCCTCCTCAGAGACTGTCTAGAGACACAGGCATGTTCAATCCTCCCAACAACACCGAGGAGTAAAGATTTCCACTTCCCTTTTGCAGATGAGAAACCTGGGGGTCAGAGATTAAACCACCTGCACACCTCAGGTTCAGTGGCAGAGCAGGGATTTGTGCCCAGAGCCCACATTCTATTCACTTCCTGGCTCCTGGGGCACACAGGAAGCTGGACACCCAATTCTAGCACAAGACACAGATCTCCTTAACGTTTTAATGAAGAAGCGTGGTCTTCTAAGCATGTAATAAGCTTCAGGAATTCCTCACCCTGAGAGCAAGCTGAAATGAGAAGCGGAGTCAATAAAGGCTGAGATGAACTTGTGTTTGTGTCACTGACAGTGGCCATGAAGGGAATTCTGGGATGTCAGG
The DNA here is from genome assembly GCA_003697995.1 of Taxidea taxus jeffersonii. Classification (NCBI taxonomy): domain Eukaryota; kingdom Metazoa; phylum Chordata; class Mammalia; order Carnivora; family Mustelidae; genus Taxidea; species Taxidea taxus. The sequence goes on along the minus strand of ML102464.1, from coordinate 33,617 downwards.
GGAGATTTCAATCCCAAAGTGACCACTCAAACTCCAAAGACCCTTAGAGGATTTCTAGACCCAGCCTCCTTTATAAACAAAGAAACTGAGGCCCAGAGAGGAGACGAAACCCACCAAGGTCACCTGGAGTCAGGTGCAGGCTGGGGAGCAGACCCAGGCTCTCCACCTGGAACATTAAGTCAATGTCCCTGATTGACACAGCCCAGGCTTGGGGTGGGACTCCAGAGTGAGTCTGATTCTCAGGCTCTTCTCTAAGAAGAGGCCTGGGGCTTCCAGGGCTTAGTCCCTTGCTCTCGCCATCTTTGAACAATCAGGGACCCCTTTCAGGCTCTCTCCCTGCTGAGTCAGCAACCAGGGACACTCTCCCCTCCCCCAGCGCACACCCCACTGCCCTCTGGTGTTCTTGCTTCTGCAAAACAGGTTCTGACATCCCTGGGTGTTGAAGGAAGGGACAGAAGCAGGTCACATTCCCGAGTATTTGTCACTTTAGGATGTGCTTTTTCCACAGTTTAGGGTGTCCACCGCCAGTACTGGCCTGCTCCCCCCAGCATAGTCATCGATTCAACAAGTATGACCAGGCACTTGCTTTCTGCCAGCTCACGGTAGATGCTGAGATATCAAGGAGAGCAAGTTATACCTTTTGTCCCCATAGTCAGCAACGAGGAAAACAAACACAATGTATGATACACATGAGGATTGGTGAGATTCAGGAAGCCAATGGAGCACAGAGCTGGGGCTCCTAACCCAACCTAGGAAGAGGCTCACACCAGGACGTCTTCCTGGAGGAAGTGAGTTTGAGAAGAGGTCTGAAGAATAAAGAGGAATTAGGTAGGAAAAAGGGGTTGGAAAGGGGATTCCAGGCAACAGTACAGCTTGGACAAAGGCTCACAATCAAGATGATGCAAAGTGCATTGGAGAAATTCATCAGAAAGCAAATAAATGCATTCTTCTAGCAATCTGAACCAGAGAGAATGAGCAGGGCAAATCTACTGCTGTACAAGTCATTTCAGTGTTGGAAAACTGCTCTATATTCTGTCACCTATAGGGTACCAAGAAATACAAGGGGTGCTCTTTGCACTCAGAATCTTTTCTCCCTCCCTGGGGAGACAAGAACCATTGCATTTTAAAGACCAGAGAATGGAGTCATTATGGAACATCTAGCAGTGGTCACAGCCATTCACTGAATAGTCCCAACAACCAAGAGAAGCCCATTGTAAGGTCAACCACACTACCATACTGAGTGCTATCTCTTTAATCAAAGGAATTTACCCCCTTATATGTTAGGTTAGGTCTTTTCACTTAACTGTTTTCCTGTTTGGAGGTCGTTACATAAAAGGGGGCTAGACTCTTCTCCATGCAAGCGGTTAGGGTTAGTGTTAAGGGTTAGGGTTAATGGTTAAGGTTAAGGGTTAGGGTTAAGGTTAGGGTTAGGGTTTGGGGATAATGTTGGGGTTGGGTCTAAAGGTCAGGGTTAGGGTTAGTGTTGAGGTTAGGGTTAGTGTTAGGGATGAGGATTAGGGTTACAGTTTAGGTTAGGGGTTAGGGTTACGGTTTGGGTTATGTTTAGGTGTTAGTTTTAGCATTGGAGTTAGGGTTTGGGGTTCCCAATTGGGTTGTGGTTTAATGGTTAGGGCTAGTGTTGAGGTTTGTGTTAGTGTTAGGATGAGGGTTAGCCTTAGGTTTAGGGTTAGGGTTAGGTATTCCCAAAGGTGTTTCTGATGTCTCTGCTTGACTTTACTTTAGACTGTCCTTTTTAGTTTTAAACTGGACTAGGGTTAGGTTTAGTGTTAGAAGTTAGTGTTAGGTTTGTGGTTAGGTTTATGGGTTAGGTTTAGGAGTTAGGGTTTGGGTTGAGGTTAGGGTGTGTGTTAGGGTTAGTGTTAGGGGTTCAAGATAGGTTTGAGGTGGGTTTTATGGTTAGGCTTAAAGTTGAGGTTAGGATTAGTGTTAGGGATGAGGGTTAGCGTTAGGTTTACTCTTAGGGTTAGTGTTAGGGTTAGGGTTAGGTTTTTTCATTGATGTTTCTGATGTCTCTGCTTGCCATAACTTAGAGTGTCCTTTTTAGTTTTAAACTGGGTTAGGGTTAGGGTTAGGTCTTTTGAAAGATGTTTCTGATGTCTCTGCTTGCCATAACTTAGAGTGTCCTTTTTAGTTTTAAACTGGGTTAGGGTTAGGGTTAGGTCTTTTGAAAGATGTTTCTGATGTCACTGCTTGCCATTACTTTGAGTCTGTCTTTTTTAGTTTTAAACCAGGTTAGGGTTAGGCTTAGGGTTAGTTTTATGGTAGGGCTAGGGTTAGTTTTAGGGTTAGGGTTAGCATTAGGCATTGGGCCTTAGGGTTAAGGTTGAGATTTTGGGTTAGTTCTTGTGTTAGGGTTGGAGTTTGGATTCTGGATTAGGGTTCACGTTGAATTTGGTTAGTATAAGTGATAGGGTTAGGGTTAGGTTTTTTCAACGATGGTGCTGATGTCTAGGTTTCAGTCTTTTTATTTTGAACATTGGTACACCTGTAGAATAATACTAGATAATCCCAAGTGCAGATCGAGAGCACTAGAAGTTCTTTAGGGTCAAGCTTTCCTGAGCTGAAGTGTCAGTAACATATTCCAGAAGAGATTTCCTTCCCATATGTGTTTGAAGAAGAGATCGTCTCTCAAAGGACGACAAAATGGAATTGCAGGTGGTTGGATTCAGTCTAGATAACGGCATTTCCTTACGCCTTTTGTTTTTCAACAAATGTGCTTTTTTAATATATAAAACCATATGTTGCCTAGAGGAACTTTAGAAAATGCAAAGATATTAGAAATCACCTATTGTTCTAGTAGTATACCTCCCAGATATAATTGCATTTATATTTTCCTTTTATAATCCTAACATTTAAGACTTTTTCCTCTATGTTTGTATGTGAGTAGTTTTTAAAGATTTTATTTATTTATTTATTTATCTATGAGAGAGTACAGGTGGGGTTTGTGTAGGATCAGAGGAAAAGGGAGAAGCTGACTTCCCACTGAGTGGCAAGCCCGATGCGGGGCTCAATCCCAGGACCCCAGGATCATGACCCGAACCGAAGGCAGACGCTTAGCCGACTGAGCCCCTCAGGCGCCCCAGTGTGTATGTGTGTTTTAACCATGCTTGTACTGTACATAGTGTGTGCCATGTTTCCTCTCATTTAACAAAATATGGGACTCTTCGGCCCCCTAACATTTTCCCCAGCGCTATTCAAATGCAATACTGCACTCATCTTGCCTTGGGTGGACAAATCATTATTCATTTAGCCAGCCCTCTATTGTTTGACATAGAGGCTCTTCCTTTTTTTTTTTTTTCCTATTTACTATTAGAAATGATGTCTAGATGTTCCCACATTCTTATCATTTTCTGAAATTACGGGAAATGACTGCCACAAGCCCCACCTTCATTCCCCCAAAGCACAGCTCAGATTTGGCTGTTTTGTCAAACAAACTTTACCAAAGACTCAAAGCTGATAGAAAGAAAACATTTACAACACAGAAAAGAAAAATTTAAATGCAGATTGCAGGATATTACAGCCTACTACATCCAAAAGCCATAGGCCATCATCGCACATGCAGAACCTGTTTTGCTATGAGGCATAAGGAGGAGCAACAAACATCCTCCATCTCCTCCTGCCAGAACAGAGCCAGGCTGCCACGGCTTTTCCTTTGCTAACAAGGAACATTCTGGCATTCTGGAACATATTTTCTGTGCCCTTGCGTGCTCTAGTTATTGTCCTCAGGAAAAATTCCTAACAATAAAATCACAGGGACAAAAGTCACATGCATCTTGCAGGTTTTTGAAACACAGCGTCAAATTTTTGCCTTTTTTTTTTTTTTTGCCTCTGAGCTTCCTGATAAAGCACTGAAGAGTCTTGGGTAGAATCAGCTGCCAGACCAGATAAACGAGCTGGCCTGCCACTGTTACTGTCTTCTGCACGCAGTAAGGGAACTCCCTTGGATCCTGCCCAGGACTTGGAATTCCGAAGCACACTGACCAGACACCTTTGCACCTCGCTCCCCCTGCTCAGGCCCCACCTTCCCCTGCTTTCCCCGCCCCTGTGGCGTGGCCAGGTGGAGCCCAGTGCTGCCTAGGCGGCAAAGCCTCCCAGCCCTCCATCTGGCCTCAGCCCAGAGCCAAGGCCAAAAGAGGGCTCTGAGCCCGGCCCCATGAGGACGCTACTGACCATCCTAGCCGCGGGATCCCTGGCCGGTGAGTGCCCATTGCCCTGTGGTCAGAACTCCCCCGACACCCAGGGCAGTTAACCAGGGTTACACACACACACACACACACACACACACACACACACACACAGCTCCAGGACGGCCAGTTTCAGTTTCTCCCTCAGCGCTGCCCTGGGGGACAAGCTTCCCCGGAGAATTGGGGAACATCTCAGGGTATTGGGGAGGATGAGAGGGTCCCTCAGATCTGACTTCTTCCAGAGACTCAACTAACCTCAAGACTTGGGGAGGCAGCCAACTGTCAGAACTGGGGTGCCAGAAGCCCTCACCTCGGTGGATGGAGAATTGGCTTGAGGGAGGCAGACATCCTTGGACCCCTGGAATAATTCTGATAGTTATATCATCCCTTCTTCCGCTTCTGGTCGGCACTGGCCCAACAAGGGCAGGGGGAAGAAGGACAGATGGGCAAAACTTGAGGGCGCCCTTTGTTTCTCTCCACCACCCGTGGGGGACCTCTTCTGACCCCTCACACTAGATCTAAAAGAGCATTAACTGGGGTGCCTGGGTGGCTCAGTCGGTTAAGCATCTGCCTTCAGCTCAGGTCATGATTACAGGGTCCTGGGATTGAGCCCCATGTTGGGCTCTCCACTCAGCAGGGAGTCTGCTTCTCCCTTTGCCCCTTCCTCCACTTGTGCTCGCTTTTGCTCTCTCAAATACATAAATAAAAATCTTTAAAATAAAGATTTTATTACTTTATATTTTATATTTTTATTTTTATTTTATTATATTTTATATTATATAATTATATATTATATATAAAATATTATATAATGATATTTATATTATTTATTTTTATTTTATATTCACATTTTTATATTTAATAAATAAAGATTTTATTTATAAAATAAATAAAAGCATTAACTCTAGGAAACAAACTGAGGGTTGCTGGCGGGAAGGTGGGTAGGGGATGGGGTAACTGAGGGATGGGCATAAATGAGGGCACTTGAAGTAATGAGCACTGCGTATTATGTGCAGCTGATGAATCACTAAATTCTGCCTCTGAAATTAATAATACAGTATATGTTAATTAAATCGGATGGAAATAAAAATTTTTAAGAAATAAAAGTTAAAAAAAAAAAAATTTTCTCCCAGAAGGGCCAGGTCTGCTGCACTAAAAGATCTTAAAACACCAGGGCCCTTTTGAAAATGGGTCAAAAGGGCATAGTTTTCAAATCCAATAAAATGGATTGCTTTGATTTAACATTGTAGAGAACTTTCAGACAGATATATGAGATCCCAGATTGCTCTCTGCTCCCCAAGATGTTTAATAAAATTCAGGGAACTTTCTCAGGAAGCGAATGTATTGTCTGGACTGAAGAGCAGAGAGAGATGGCCCTGCAAGGCCCCTTCTAGCTCAAGGGCAGGACGAAGCCCATAAGGGGCCAGAGTTTCCCAGCCCCCTCTGCTGCTCTCCTTTTTGTCAGCTGGTAGGATCTCAGTGTTTCCCGCTGCTGTCTGGGTCCTTCTAGTCTGTTGAACTCTAGTCTGTTCTCCAGTGTTGGCATTCCCAATGCACTGGGCCCTTGATGAGTGAGGAAGACTTGCTGTATTCCCCGAAGACTCCATTCTGGTTGGAAATCTTAGAGGCTCTGGATCCTTGCAGATGGGGACCAAGGGGCAACAACCTTAGGAGTTGTTATAAGACGAGAAGGTTCTCGGGGCCCCGATCTCCACTGCCTTGGCATTCTTAGGCTGATTAGAGAATATTTTGGATTATTTTTGTTTGTTTTTCCTTATCTTCCTAACTTGTTGACATAAATTGTTTTTCCAAATGAATGTGAAAACAGGGGGTATAGCTCAGGGGTAGACATTTGACTGCAAATGAATGTGAAAACTTCCTTTCATAGAAGCTACCAGTCTGTCAGTTTCCAGACAACACATGTGTCCCTAAGGATTTCACAATGTAGACTTTCACCCAGGAAGTACAGAAACAACGCAGGCTGAGAAATACATGATAGCTTGGGGCAGGGGTTGGCGGGGGGGGGGGGGGGGGGGGGGAATGAGCAGGGCAGGAGAAGGAGAAATCTCTTTTTTTTTTTTTTTTTAAGAATTTACTTATTTCTTAGAGAACGCTTACGCTCAGGGGGCAGGGAGGCAGAGGGAGAAAGAGAATCTGAAGCAGATTCTGCACTGAGCACAGAACCCAACGCAGGGTTTGATCCCAGGACCCTGAAATCATGAACTGAGCTGAAATCAAGAGCCAGATGCTTAACCAACTGAGCCACCCATGTGCCCCAAGGGAGAGATTTTGTTAGCCCTCAATAAAGAAGAGTCCAGCCAAGGTTCACCTACTCCATTTCTGGAAGCCAGCTTCAGTTCCCTCCTGGAAAATTATGCCACCCTCCTTCCAGCCTGGGCCCCTTACCTCCTGAGCATGTCCTAGCCCCAGTCACCAGGCTCCCCCACCACAACTAGCCCACCAGGATACTGACCCCAACCAGCAACCTTCCCAATGCTGCCCCTAACCCACCACTTAGCGGTAGTTAAGCCCAGCCCCAAATAGACCCTAGCCTTCTCTCAAATCCCACCCTCCCTCTCTCCTGCCCTAACTTTATCACCCCACTGGAAGCCACCATTCAGCTCTGACCTCAGGTGGACTCTCTCCCTCATCTTAAGACCGAGCCCTGAATCCAGAACAGACCTCAATTCTGCCCAGACTCAAAACCACTCTTCCCCATCCCCGGGGGCCTCCTAAGCCCTTGGACCCCTCTTGCTAGATATTATATGTAGGCTTGGAGTGGGGAGTAAATAATGATCCGCTCCCTTACACCTTGGCGCTGTTGGTGGTTATGGCTATGTCCGGGTGGAGCGAGGCACACACACATCAAAGACACAAGGCCCCAAGGCCTTGACGCAACTGGGGACCCAACCAGGTCCGCACCTGCTTATTTCCCACCCCAACCAGCCAGGCCCTTCTGAGCATGCTCAGGACCAACTGCTGGCTCTGGCCACCATTTTCCTGCAACCCCTCTTCCTTTCCACAGACCACACTGGGAGGGCTGAGAGAATAGTTTCATAAGTGAAGTCTCTCATTTATAGTTCGAGATCACTTCATGAGCAGTGGCCCCTCCTTTGTCCCCTTCTTGCCTGTGTGTGGCCTCCATCAACCCTCCTCCCCCTGTGAAGTTTGTGCTCTGCCTTCCTCCCTGTGCAGGGTGGGCAGGGACTGGTTCAGCCCACAGAGAGGCAGGAGCTAACAAATGTCCTCTCCAGCCTTGCTTGGAATTATTGACTCGGAGAAAGTCATTCTTTGACGTTTCACTGAAGAGTCAATGTGTAGTTGAGCGTCTTTCCAGTATCCCGTGGGTGAGGACGCCCAACTCAGGTGTGCTCAGAAGGGAAGGACAGACAACCCCAAGGGTACTCAGGGGTGTGGAGTAGACGTAGCGCTCACACGAAGCCGGTGGGGATACAGGGGGACACAGGGGCTGCGGCCGCTCTGGAAAAGAGTATGAAGTTCTGGGCAGTTCTTCACAGAGCCAGACAGAATTACCGTCTGACCCAGGAGTTCCACTCTGAGCTCTACACCCGGCAGAACCAAAAACATAGGGCCACTTAAAAACTTGCACACGAACGTTCACCGCAGCATTGTTCATCATAGCCGAAAAAGTAGAAACAACCCCAGTGTCCCTCAACTGATGAATGGATAAGCAAATTGCAGAATAGCCATACAGCGGGGTACTATTCATCCATGAAAAGGAAGTAAGGGCTAACACACCCTACATGAAGAAATCTCAGAAACATTGTGCTAAGTGAAAGGAGCCAGACACAAAAGACACTTTTCATACAAATAGTCTGAGAAGTCCAGAATAGGAAGATCCGTAGACCCAGAAAGCAGCTTAGTGGTTGCTTTCAGGCTGGGGGAGGGAAGGAAGAGAGAGGGACTCCTAATGGACACAGGGTCTTTTTTAGGGTGATGACAATGGTCTGGAATTAGATAGTGGTAATAGTTTCACAGCTTCGTGAATATATTCAGAAACCCCTGAAATGCACGCTTTAAAATGGTGAATTTTATGGGCTACAAATTATAGCTCAATAAAAATTTTAAAAAGAAGCAAAGGAGGACAGGGATGGTTAGCCCCAGAGTCCCTAGTGGGTGCCGGTCCCGCCCTCCTCATCAGAGGGCTTGTTGGCGGGCTGGGGGCAGGATCCTTGTGCCCATCTGCTCACCCTGATGCCACTTCCCACAGCTCACACTGCTGAGAACACCTCAGATCTTCTTCAGCACGTAAAATTCCAGTCCAGCAACTTCGAAAACATCCTGACGTGGGACAGCGGGCTAGAGAGCGCCCCAGACTTGGTCTACAGCGTGGAGTATAAAACGTAGGCTTCCCTCTCCACACGACGTCTTCAGACCCTGCTCTGAAGCCAACCATTCCAAGAAAATCCCCTTCTGCCCTATGTTTCCCTTCCCCCCACCCCCGCCACCCCCAGAATGATGGGACACAGCCTGAACCAGACCCTGCCAGACAGAGCTTTGCTCCTTTGTGGTTTCTTTTGCAAAGGGAGGATAAAATAATGGTTAAAAGGACAGGTTCTGGAGTCAGATAAGCCCAGGCTTACCTGCCAGCTCTGGCCTTTATAACCTGGGGCAATGCGGTAATCTTGCCAAGCCTCAGTTTCCCCACCCATAAAGTAAGCCTAGCAAGGGTACCTCCATCATAGGATCATTAGGTAGATTAAACAAGATAGGCATGAAGGCTTATGCCTGGCAGGTAATGAAATTGTTTTGTTGTTATCCGGGAGACTAGGTCAACAAAGAATCATGCCCACCCCCTCAAGCCCGTGCCCCTCTTCCTGCTCGTCTCCCTTCCTACACAAAGGAGGAGGCTGGTGTGGGCTCAGGGGTCTGCAAACATGGATTCCATCGCTGGTCCTGCCATTTCGTCCTGTGGCAAGTCACTTCCCAGCCTCAGTTTCCTCATCCATAAAACGGGGATAATAGTGCCTGCCTCGAAGGCTTATGGTAACGAGCCCAGAATGTACATTCAGACTGGCTGGGTTCAAATCCACACCGGTCCCAATTTTACCTCTTTAAGCCTCAGCTTCATTATTCGAAAAGGAGGGAGGACCATGTCTGAACCTCACAGGATCCTTGTGAGGACTAACAGATCAGTCACAGAAGGGGCCTGTCAATGTGCTAAGTAAATATTAGATATCGTTATCATTATTAATAAACCGCAGGCCTGGTGCCAGGTCCAATCATCCAAGATGTGCTCCGGCCCCTCCCGTGCCTACAGGTATGGGGAGAGAAAGTGGCTGGCGAAGGAGGGCTGCCAGCGGATCACCCGGAAATCCTGCAACCTGACCATGGAGACAGGCAACTTCATGGAGCCCTACTACGCCCGGGTAACTGCCATCAGCGCGGGAGGCCGGTCAGCCACCAAGATGACCGACCGGTTCACCTCGCTGCAACAGAGTGAGTGGGCAACCCTCGCTGCAGGGGAGGGGCGGGGGGAAGCCTCGAAGGGCAGGGGACAGTTCAAGATGTGGCTTTTAGGGAAGGTCGTTCCAACTAGAGAGCATCTGTGCGCAGCTGGCCGTCTTTCTCCAGCTCCATCCTGGCCTCCCAAGGTCAGATCACCTTTTTCTGGCCTCTCGACTCCAGTCAAGGGTTCCTAACTCAGTGCCCTACTCTGGCCCTGACTCTTCCAATCCTTAGTTTTGGTCCAAGATTCCACATCACCTCCTAAGTAGGCGTCCCCACTCTCGGCCCCAATGACCTCATTTCACTATGTCACCACATGCTAGTCTCTGTCACGGTCAGCTGTTCATTGTCTTCATAGCTCCCAACCCCATCTGCAGAGATGGTGTCTGCCTGCCTGTATCCCACCTGCCTCTGCGTGGGGACGTGGAATCCCGTGTTCTCGGTCCTTCGCGTAGGATCTGGCATGGAGCAGGGCCCACAACGTAATTGATGAATGAATGAATATGAGTCAATCAAACTCCCCACACAAACTGAGCAGGGGGTGGTGTTCACTACGGGACTTCGCAGCCAGGTGGCTTTCCAAGAAAAAGAAAAAAGAAAATTAAACAAGTTTTTTTTTTCTTGTCTTATTCAATTAATACATATTTGTCGTAGAAAATCTGGAAAATATAGAAATGCACAAAGAAAAAAGAAAGAAGCCCAAAAGAATGTGAACACTTAAACATCACTCTTTTACTCTTTTCTTTCTTTTACTCTTTTACTTCATTACTCTTTTGTGACCTGATTGGTTCGGGGGTTTTCATACAACACTCCTCAGGAACACTCACCCACATCGTTAAGTACTTTTCCGCAACCTGACATTTCACGGCTGCAAAACTATCTGTTCTGTGGAGGTTATCTTAATTTATGTCCCCAATTCCCTTTTTGAGGACCTTTAACTCAGTTTTTCAATTTTATAAACGAAACTGAAGTGAACATCCTTCTAGCTCCGATACCATCCATCTCGGAGATCAATGGGTCCATGAGGGATTTTGATAAATTCACTTCAGGGGGAGTACGGCTCATGAATCCCCAAAATCAAGTCAAAATTTTTGTATAGGTACATTTTGGGGGAGAGAAGATCCGTATCATTCATCAAGTTCCTAAGAGGGTCTATAAAGCAGTAAAGCTTATTTGGTTATTTGGAAGATCACATCTTGAGAGAGATTGAAGTCTCAGGCCTGGCCTTTGAGGTCAAATCAATAATTTGGGGTGCCCTGAACATTACTTAGTTTATGCTGCTGAACCGTCAGTCCCCAAAGCTATCATTGCCAAAAGACCGAGGGAAAGGGTACTCTGGGCGGACTCAAGGTAGGGATTGTGGAGGCAGGGACAGGGGCATGGCTAATCTAGGAGGCCAGTGCCTCTCTCCCTGGGTTCTGCCCACTCATCTCTGGGCACCTCTTTGCCAGCCTTAAACCCAAACACCAGTTGCTAGAAGCACTTTACTCTTCTCGCCTATTTGTCTATCTGCTGTTTTCAGAAGCATAGCTGGGGTTGAGGTGGAAGGGGAGGGGAGGGAGTCAGTCATGTCCCCTGGTCCGGGGCAACCTCAGAAACTCCTGGCTAATTCCAGCCTTTTCTTTTTGCTTTTCTCTCTCCCTTTTCCAGCTACCATCAAACCACCCGATGTAACTTGTATCCCGAAGGTGAGATCCATCCAAATGATCATCCATCCCACCTCCACACCTATCCGAGCAGGGGATGGCCACCGGCTCACCCTGGAGGACATCTTCCCTGACCTGTTCTACCGTTTAGAGCTCCAGGTCAACCACACCTACCAAATGGTAAATATATATGTGTCTCTGGCCCATCTCTCCCTGGGAACTCATTTCTCCGTCAATTAGATCTGCATAGCTTCAAGTAGAAAGGGGATGTTTTATATAAGTTAGCATTTTCCAAATCACAGCCCTCCCTCTTGTAGATCACACAGACAAGATCCTGCCAAAGTCTCTGACAAGTCCTGCAAAGCCAAGACTCCAGTGTCATTTCATTGAATACGACTTCTCTCAAATTTCTTGACCAGAAAAACTCCTTTTATTTTCCATAATTTTTAACTTTATTTTTTTTTGCCTAATGCCTTATAATATTCTGGAGAGCAAACTCACATCTTCAGATGTCCACTTTGGAAAATGCTGAAATCTATTTCTACTGTTGCAGTTCTTTTTGCTGGTTCTCCTCCATTGGCAGGAACTGGATACAGGCAGGGTCTTAAGATCACCAGCAACGAAAGGTGGAAGGCAGGGGCATAAATGGTCAAATAACAGATGAGGTATTTTCTTTTGTATCCAGAACACATGTATTTTCTCCTTAGCATGTGCCAGGGTTCATAATTCCCTTGAATGACTATTCCCAAGATGTTTATAATCTAGTAGATGGGGAAGGAGTTAAATAAGATTTAAAATAGCTATAGATAGAGGAAAGTAAAGATTTGTGTGCAGTGAAGCAGGGCCAGGGAGGTGGGAGGGGAGATGGCAGCCCAAAGGTTCTGGAAAAACTTCCAGAAACACTTTCTGGTGCCAATACCAACTTTTGAGGCATGTCAATAACACACACTTATTCTGTTATTTATTCCTCACCACAACCCTGGGAGGTAGGGGCTACTTTCTCCGTCTTCTGAATGAGAAAGCAGAGGCTCAGAGAGGTTAAGGCACTTGCTCAAGATTGGTCAGCAAATGATAGCTTAGTCAAAATTCAGATCGAGCACGGTCCACAGCCCACATTTTTCCCTCCCTGGCCTAGACTGCTCCACCATGATCGGAGAGAGAGAAGCAGGAAAACTTAAAAGCTTCCTGGAAAACACAAAACTGCCCAGCCTGGCTGGAGCATGGAGACATGCAGACCAGTTTCTCAAAACCTGGTCCCAAATGGCATCAGAATCTCTAGCAATATTTATTTAAAATGCAGGGGCCTCGGCCTTCCTCCAGTCTACTCAATGCAATTCTGCAACGGCACCTCTAGGGTCTGAGTTTTTAGCTGGCAGCCAGAGTGCTTCTTACCCACCCTGATGCTGGAGACCTGGTGTAGGGGAGGCAAGGGAGGTAAGCCTGGGCGGACAGGCTGGGAGGTGGAGGTCTGGGGTGATGGACAGAGGAAGTTCTATCCATGGCAGTAGTCAGGGGAGCCACTAGACATTACTGAGCAGGACAAGACCTTATCACACTGCCTATTAGAAAATATTTGGGCTGCAGTGAATATCTTACTGACAACTTAATTCAGTTTGTGGTCAGAGAACATACTTGGCATGTTTGCAGCTCTTCTTTATGGCTCAGCATCTGGCCCATCTTGGTGAGCGTTCCACGTGCACCTGGAAAGAATGTGTTTCTTGCAATTTTCTGGCAGAGCACTCTGTAAATATCCGTTCCATAAAGGTGGCTAATCGTGTGACTCGGGTCTTCTGTGTCTTTCCTGATTTGGGGAAGAGCTATCGTTCTTTTCATTGCTGAAGTATTAAAAATCTCCTGCTAGCACTGTGGATTGGTCTCTTTCCCCCCTAATTCTGGTGCAGATTTGCTCCATGCCTTTTGAAACACTGTTCTCGAGCACATGCACATTTCTGATTGTTACAGCCTCCTGATAAATCGACACTTTTATCATTATAAAATGTCCTTTTTTCCCCTCCAGTGCTATTGTTTGTAGCGAAGTCCGCTTGTTGTATGAACACCTGTGATTCATAGAGCCACTCCAGCCTCTCACACTCACAATCTGCCTGGTGCATCTTTTTTTTTTTTTTAGATTCTATTTATTTATTTATTTGAGAGAGAGAGAGCGCAAGCAGCGGGGGAGGGCAGAGGAAGAGGGAGAAGCAGGCTTCCTGCGGAGCAGGGAGAAGCAGGCTTCCTGCGGAGCAGGGAGAAGCAGGCTTCCTGCGGAGCAGGGAGCCTGACATGGGGCTCAATCCCAGGACCCTGAGATCATGACCTGAGCCAAAGGCATATGCTTAACCCACTGAGACAACCAGGCGCCCCTGCCTGCCATATCTTTTTTCCTCCATTTATTGTCGCTCTAACTGTGTCTTATATTTAAAGCACATCTCTTGAAGACAGCATTCTGACATCTCTGCCCTTTTTTATTTCGAGATATAACTCACATACCATAAAATCCTCCCTTTGAAAGTGTACAGCTCCATGATGTGACCGTCACCGCTAATTCTTCTTATGCTATTAAACTGTTTCCAAGTGCTCTGACTCTTCTCTCAACTCCAGTCTGTTATTAAGACCATTCAAGTGGGATTTTTATTTAGATATTATATTTTTCAGTTTTAAAGTTCCCAATTTTCATGGTTTCTACATCCTAGTGAGATTTCCTAGTCATTTTCCTTCCTAAGCACATTTTCCTTCACTTCCTTGAGCATATTTATACTATTTATACTATTACTAGTATACTATACTATACTATATATGCTATATACTATGCTATATATATACTATATACTATATTTATACTACTAGTAGTATACTATACTCTACTATATATACTACATAGTATACTATATATATACTATGTATACTATATACTATATTTATACTATTATTAGTATACTATACTATACTATATATACCATATACTATACTATATATATAAATATACTATATATACTATATACTATATTTATACTACTACTAGTATACTATACTATATATACTATATACTATACTATATATATACAATGTATACTATATATTATATTTATACTATTACTAGTATACTATACTATATATACCATATACTATACTATATATATATACACGATATTTATACTACTACTAGTATACTATACTAGTATATATTTATACTAGCTGCTAGGATATCATTGTCTGGGAGTGCCTGGGTGTCTCAGTCAGTTAAGCAGTTAAGCATCTGCTTTTGTCTCAGGTCATGATCTCAGGGTCCTGGGATCAAGCCCCCTCATTAGGCTCCCAGCTCCCTCTCCCTCTGCCCCTCCCTCTGCCCCTGCCCCTGCTCACACTTTCTCAATCTTATTTTCTCTCAAATAAATAAAACCTAAAAAGAGAGAGAGATTGAGAAAATCACTGTCTGCTAATTCCAGTACTTTGGTCATCTTGGAGTAGGCCACCACTGATTGTCTTCTCTCCTGGATGTGGATTACATTTTCTCTTACTTTGCATGTCTAACAATTTTGGAATGTAGCCTGGGTGTTGTGAATGGTATAGTTGAGGGACTCTGGATTCTGTTATATTCCTCTGAAGGTTATTGATTTGTTTCATTTTGTTTTGTTTTAGCAGGTAGATAATTTGCCTGAACTTCAAACTCCAAAATCTCAGTCCCATTCTTTCACCTTTACCTGGGCTTCTTGGAGTTTACTCTACTTGCTTTAGGGGCCAGGCTGGGATCTAGGTCAATTTTATACTCAGAACTTGGGCCTCCCTCTCTGTGGATCTCTCCTATCTCTCTCCCCTCACTTTCTACCTGTTAGGATTGCCCAGAACTCTGTCTTCTTGTTTTTCAAACCAATAATATTACAAGGTTTCTATTTAGGTTTAAACCATCCCACAAGGTGAAGGCCTGCTTTCAAGCTAAAAGACATTTTAAAAGATGAGAAATTCACCCAATGACTTTCCCTGCCTCCTTTCTCCAATATCTGCCTGCCTTTGCTTATTCTCCAGTGCCAACAGGCGGTTTTCATTTTGGCCAGAGTTTATAGTTGTTGCTTTAGGGAGGGTTGATCCAAAGAAGCTATAAATTACTGGGAGCAGAAAGAAGAGAGATCAAATGTGAAAATGAAAGAGAGATCAGGGTAGAAAGTTAGGGTCCACTGCAATAGTAGGGGCTGGAAATTACTGGGCCTGAAGCAGACCAGAGGCAGTAAAACATCTGGGGAAGGAGGAATTTTGGGTGATAGCAACTCTGCTGGATTGTGTCCCACGATCTTTAATGTGTGCTCTTTCTTTTTTTTTTTTTAAGAATTTATTTATTTGACAGATAATGAGAGAAGGAGAGAGAGCACAAGCAGGGGGAGCAGCAGAGAGAAGGGGAAGCAGGTTCCCCACTCAGCAGGGAGTCCGATGTGGGACTCAATCCCAGGACCCTGAGATCATGACTTGAGCCGAAGGCAGAGGTTTAACCCACTGAACCGCCCAGGTGCCCCAATGTGTGCCCTTTCAACCATATGAGTGACACAAAACAATAAGTCATGAAATCTATTTCTGTACTTCACCCACTTACACCACCCTCGAAAAATAAAAATAAAAATAACCCTAAACCCTAGCTTCCATGTGCCCAGAAAGGCGAAGATGTACCTGAAATGCAAAAAACCAAAGAAGAAAATTCTTAGTTTTTGAACGTCCAAGAACACAGCTCCTGGCCCTTTAAAGGAAGGTTTATGGGTCACTTAAGGCCAATTAGATATAAGAGATGTGAAGGGGGCTTTGTCCAAAATGGCTTCAAGTTCTGGGCCTTGAATACTGGAACAAGATAAACACTATGAACAGAGCTAGGGAATCACACACAAGTGCAGGTTTGAGGTTTGGGAGGGGGCGGGACCCAGACTTCTAGAAAACATCAGCGCGTTTAGACATGCTGAGTTAGACATGCCTGCAGGGTGCCATCCAGCAGTGAGCTCGAAGTGCACGTCCAACCTGACAGCTCTTGCTAAATTTGGGAGTTTTCTACACATTGGTGATCTCAGGAGCCATGGGGCCAGATAAGATCACTCAGCGAGAGAGTAAGTAGAGAGAGAAAAAACTGGATGAAGAGTAAATCTTGCAGAACAACAGAATTGAGGCACTGAGACCAAAGAGAGAAGTAGGATGAATACCAGAATGATGGAACAAGGCAGCCAAGGGAGAAGTTCAAGGTCAATAGGTTAGAGACACACCAGAAGGTGAGAGTTAAAAAAACAAACAAACAAACAAAACAAAACAAAACAAAAAAAACAGCTTCAGCAGAAGGAGCAACTGCAAAGGAGCAAGGGCTGCTTCACCAGGCAAGATGCAGCAGGAACAATGGGTAGCCGGCACTGGTGGAGCCCATAGGCCAGGTGGGCCATAGAGAGAGAGAAGTGGACAAGGAGACAGGGACCGGGGTTTTATCTCATGATATGGGCCAAGCCATCAAAAGATTTACATAGGGGAGCATTGGAATTAACATTGGAATGATATTATTATTTTAGAAATATCACTTTGGCACTAGGATGAATATGGAGGTGGATGGGGGCAAAACCAGAGACAGGTGACCAGTGAGGAAGCCACTGTAGGAGCCCAGACTCAAGATGGTGAGGCCCACTTAAGGCAGAAGCGATGAGGAAGGCAAGAGAGGGATGGATAGTCAGGGGTTTTTGATGTTTGATAAAGAAGGAAGAGGAGGAGAAGAGCTAGAAGAAGGAGGGATAAGGATGATGTTGGTGGTGATGGTGGTAGTTATGGTGATGGGGGTAGTTATGGTGGTGGTGGTAGTTATGGTAATGGGGATAGTCATGGTGGTGGGGGTAGTCATGGTGATGGGGTAGTTATGGTGATGGGGATAGTTATGGTGATGGTGGTAGTTATGGTGATGGTGGTAGTTATGGTGATGGTGGTAGTTATGGTGATGGGGGCAGTTATGGTGATGGGGTAATTATGGTGATGTAGGTAGTTATGGTGATGGGGGTAGTTATGGTGATGGGGGTAGTTATGATGATGATGGTGATGGTGATGGTGCGGAGGGTAGGGAAATAGGAACAGAGCATTATGGACTGACCCGCCAGTTTTTGGTTTGGGTAGCTGGTGGCACCATTGTACTGAGCACAGTGACCCAGGCAGACGCGTGCGCAGGCTGACTTGGGTTCCAAGTGGAGACTGATGACTAGGAGGAGTCACTCTGGGTTCTCTGTCTAACTCAGCACCTTGGAGGGAAGCAGAGAGACTACGAGTTCACTGGCCTGACCCCTGACACAGAGTTCCTTGGGACCACCATGATTTTTGTTCCAAACTGGTCCAAAGAGAGCGCCCCCTACGTGTGTCGAGTGAAGACACTGCCAGGTAAGTTCAGTGGAAGCCAGAGGGCGGCGGGACTCCTGAATTCAAATGTCGGCTCTGTGCTCTCTTCCCTGTAATGGGGGGAGGTTTGACGGTTCTCACACAACTGCAGGATTATTAGTATGTTACCAAAGTCAGTCTTCGTTAATCCGTCATTGAGTTACCTGGTGGGTTATCATTAAACACGTTTAATCCCGCCCTCCAGCCCACTGGGTTTCCTGTCCCTGGCCAGCTTTCTGTGTACCCTGGCAAAGCAAATTTGCTTAATATTAACCCAGGTGAGATATCCTAGGAAATAATCTGCAGAAGGGAAAGCAGAGAAAAGTTCCCTCAATGTCTTCCAAAGTCAAAGAGTAGTAACAGTGATGAGAACTAGCATTTTTTTTTAAGATTGTATTCATTTATTTGAGAAAGGGGGGGGGGAGAGAGAGCACAGAAGGAGAGGGAGAAGCAGATTCCCCACCTAGCAGAGAGCCCAACGTAGAGCTCATCCCAAGACCCCAAGATCACAACCCGAGCCTAAGGCAGGCACTTAACCGACTGAGACACCCAGGCACCCAGAGAACTAACACATCAGCAAGGCTAACCAGGGACCAGGCACCACTAAGTGCAATCCTCTTGAGCCAGCTACAAGACGGCTGTGATTATTGCTTTGTTTTACTGAGGGGGCTGGGGTTCAGAGTGGCTAAGTAACTTGCCCAAGGACATGCAGGTAGCAAAGGATAGAACTAGGCTGAATTCAGGAGCACCACAGCACTACTGTAGAAATCGTTTTGAGTCATCGGCTCAGGGAGATGGTGCCCCATGCTCCCTTCCTCTAGCACACTGAAACTCAACTCTCATCGTTAAGCAGCATATGATATTTTTATTAGCATTCATGTTCACAGAGATAGAAATGTTGTAATGCTCAGAGCTACAAGTTTAGAAGATGAAAGTGATAGTAGTGGGTCGGGTGGATTTGGAAAAAAGAGTCTCCTCCTTAGTCATCAGCTTCAGAGTAATGATGTCAGTAGGCGATTTCAGTTTTGATGAACAGAAACAAGGTGGCTCCTAGAGACAGGGCCCTAGGGTCAAGTGCTGCTTGGTAGAATCGTCATCACATAGGTTCTTGTCCTTGGTATTGTTCAGAAACTCAACTCACCAGTCGCCCCAAGAGCTCACAAGAGACTGACTTCTCCAGCCGAGTCCAGTGCATGAATTTTCAGGGGAAGAGGCGCCGGGTAGAGCAGCCGGCACTGGCCACTTACACAAGGCATGCCCTTCCTGGGGAAAGTGCCACCGGGGAGACCAGAATAGAAATTGGCAAGAGCAGAATTGGAAAAGGAAACTGACTTTGCAGGCACCATGCTGGGAGCCTGTATATGATTTGTGACCTGTATATGATTTGTGACCCTCTCCCCTGGAGGGACCAGAAAAATCTCGCCCATTCCTGACCCTGCCTGTCCCTCAACCCTGCTTTCTGAGAACATGCAGACCACTCCACACTTATCCCTTTGTTCTTACGTGATCTAGCTCTTGATGTGATACTTTTTTTTCCCTAAGACCATAGCTGCTTTCATATAAATCACACTTCTTATTGGCTAGTTCTTGGTGACATAGAGAAGACACCTCATCCTTAAAAATAAAGTATGTGAATAACAGTTCCTACCATTTATTAAATACCATTGCTGGACACTATGTTAAATGTTCTACATATATTGTCCCATTGAATTTTTATCAGAACCCTGTAGGTTGGGTAGCTTCCTCCCCAAGAGGAGGAACTCTGACTCAGAGAGGCTGAAGAGCTCACCAGTAACCACACGGCTGGTCAGCGAACCCAGTTAGTTCATCTGCTCTTGAAACCACACCTTGCAATTTTATTCACAGCGAGGCCTCATTACTGCACATTTATTCCTCTTATTTCCACTTCAGAGTGATAAATCCTGCCCTTGACTCCATAGCCTGTGGTCTATTCTTTTGCCTGGAGTCCAGAATTCCCACTTTCCCTCTTGGGATGTCTGTCTACTCCTAGACATGTCACGGAGTAAACATCCCAGTATCTTGATACTAGAAAGGACTCTCACCCCATAACCAGTTCTTACAGATGAGGCAACTAAGGCATCCTTGCGCAGTGCCTGTGAGGAGAGCTTTGTAGGTGTGCATGACAAGCCTGGTTCCCACGAGTAGCTGTGTAACCTTGGTCAAGTCATTCAGCCTCTCTGACACTCAGCTTCATCATCCCTAAGAAGAGAGCATCTCTGGCCCTCTCTGGTGGGATATCATAGGTAAAGCACACCACACAGTGCAAACAGTAAGAGCTCCATTACTACTGGCTACTCTTTTTAATACAGAGTAGACCAGAGAGGGTCGTGCCGCAGAGAGAAGGCTTCTCAGCCTACGGTGGCTGAACCAGATCTCTAACACCCCACACTCCAGAGCTGTTTCCATTACTTCTTCCTGCCTTCCCATGGGTGAAATGGCACATGGGAGTGGTCCAAGTCCCTGTCCTACCCCGCCAGAGGAGCGCTGGTTTTCCCATACCATTAGGCATGTCACGTAGAGACATTCTGGCTGTGTCTTCTCCCTGGAGTAGCAACGTGACGGGGGACAGGGCCTCACTGAAGTGGGAAGCTGACCCAGGGTGGCCCAAGCCTCATAGGCTGGGGAGGAGCTGGAAGTGGAAGCTCCAGAGATTCCCAGGGTTCACAGCGATTGCCAAGGTCACTGGCAGCTGGTGACCAGCACCCCATGCCGAAGCCACCAGAAGGAATGAAAGGAGGGTGGCCTGGAGAGTCCAAAGCCCTGGAGAACACAAATCACTAGTTTTAACAAAAACCCAACTATAGCTTCCTCACCCCAGGCCCCCCACCAGTCCCACGGGGGCAGGATGTGTGTTACACCGAGAACCGGCTGTAGCCATCCCGAAGATGCGGGACCACAGGGAGGAAGCTCCACACTGAAGCCCTCAGTTGTCCTTCTGCTTCCCCTTGAGAAAGGGTGGTGCTGCCCCAGGCTCCCTCCAGAGCAAGGTCTTCCCTAACACCTGCCCCCCACCCTGTACCTCTGCAGCAGGGCGAGGAGGGCAGGCCCCTCCCATTGCCACCTCCCTCCCTCTGCCTCTGCCCAGAGCCCCCTGCAGGGAGGCCACGCTGACCTCAGACCCAGGCAAAAGGGGCCTGTTTGGAAGCCTCCGCTCTGGCTTTGCTCTGGCCATGGCCTTCCCCACAAGATGAAGAGGAATCTGAAGGCCAAATTGCACAGGACCCACTAGAGCCTGTGATCTTCCTTCCAGGCCACACTCTGGGTTCCTGGGACCCCGAGATTCCCTGAACAAATGCCCCAAGCCTGTTTCCAGTCTAACAAATCTGTTCCTTGCATCCTTCCTCCAGGGAGGAGATCCTCTGTTGATGCACAGAACCTCAACTCGAAGGGTGGCCAACAGGCAGCTCCGTATTGAGGGTCATGGATAAACTTGGTGGTGTGGGCTGAGGAGTCCACATGCACATGCACGAGGCCCCTGGCAAGGAGGGATGGGGCCGAGGTGGGCCAGGGGACCATGGCAGGCTCTCCCTGTCCCTCCACAGTTCAGCACAGAACCCCAAGGAGTCCAAGAATTCAAAACTCAAACCTGGCCTTCCAGGTTGTGATCAAAAGTGTATTTGTCAGGGCGGGAGAATACACATATGTCACTGAGTATACAAATATGATTTATAAATTCTGGATATTTAGACACCTAGTACGCGGCCCTCTCCTCCTGCTCCCGACCCAGCCCCGCACACACTGGGGCAGGAGAGGCCTTCCCAAGCCTGGCCAGAGAGGGCAGGGAGGAAAAGCACCCAGCCCGCAGCATCCACACAGGATCAAGCCCAGACAGGACCCTGGCCTCAGTCTCCCTGCTCTGGCCCCTGTGCTCCCCCAGATCGGACGTGGACATACTCCTTCTCGGGCGCCATCCTCTTCTCCATGGGCTTCATTGTCGCGGTGCTCTGTTACCTGAGCTACAGATACATCTCCAAGCCGCCTCCGCCTCCCAACTCCCTGGTGAGCAGTTGCGCCTGGGGCAAGAGAAGTCCCGGGGTGGGAGGGGGGGCAGATCCCCAAACCAGCAGACAACATGGGCCCAGGGACCCCTGGCTCTTCCTCAAGGGCAGGAATAAGCACACAGGGCAGAAAATTAGGCCTTGTTTCTCCTCTCCAGCCTAAAGCTGGTGAAGACATGGCCCAGCAGGGTGTATTGGAGAAGGGTGGGTGATTGGGACTAATGGGCTTGGAGTAGAAACCCACTTGTCTTGAAAGCACCAGCGTCAGGCAGGGAACATGGGACCTGGGAGAGCCTCTACAAGGGGCTGAGGGGTCCCTGTGTGGACAAAGCCCCATATAAAGCACCCAAGTCCCACTGGCAGCCCCAATATGGCGGCGCGCACTGGCTCTCTGCTGAAGTAGCAGGTTGGCTGCTGCAGAGGCCGGATCTGACGAGTCTGGGGCTCCAGCAGCTGGTTCTTGGTTATTATGTGAGGGACAGGGGAGCCTGAGGGCATTTCACTCAATGTCAAAGCCCACATGAGCTATCTCCTGTAAAACTTCCTCCGGCCTCCCCTTATCTGTTATCCTTTCACACCCGGCCCCTTCCATCAAGCTTTTAGGGACCCGTGAGTGAGGAGATGTGTGGGCCACCACCTTGAGAGTATACCCCAAGGCAACTCCAATCTGAGCACCTACTTCCTAGATCATTAGGAGGGACGGCCTCCACCTTCAGGGAGGCCCAGAACTGAGAGGAGTCTCTGGAAAACCAACAGGATGTGCGGTGTGTGCATTTTGAAAAGTCCCCCCAGTGGTCTACCCCATCCCCCCTTGCCTCCCCATGGAGGACCCAACCACCCTCGGCCCCTCAGGGAGCTTAGAACGCGCCCTAATGGGTGGACTGTTGTTGTCCCCACACAGAACGTCCAGCGAGTACTAACCTTCCAGCCTCTGCGGTTCATCCAGGAGCACGTGCTGATCCCCGTCCTTGACCTGAGCAGCCCCAGCAGTCTGGCCCAGCCCGTCCAGTACTCCCAAGTCAAGGTCTCCGGGCCCCGGGAGCCCCCAGGAGCCCCACCACGGCACAGTGTGTCTGAGATCGCCTATCTTGGGCAGCCAGACATCTCTGTTCTCCGGGCCTCTGGAGTGCCACCTCAGCAGACGGTCTCCTCACTGTCCTACACATCCCAAGCAGCCCCTGAAGTCAAGCCCCCGTCCTATGCGCCCCAAGTAACCCCTGAAGCTAAACCTCCATGCTATGCTGCACAGGCCATGGCTGAGGTTCAGCGTCCCTCCTACACCCCTCAGACCACTCCAGACCACTTGCCTTCCTATGGGACCTGCGGGGAAGGTTCTGGCAGAGACTCCCCGCCTGTGACACCCTCCAGTCCCCAACACTTCAGGACTAAAGGTCAGCTCCAGAAAAAGGGACCAGCTGGAACCCATATCCCAGATGGCCTTTCTCTGCAAGGGGTGACCTCCTTGGATATGAAGGACCCCCAAGAATCAAATTCCTTTCACCAGCTTCTGGGAGCTCACACGGACAGAGCACTTGACCCCAGGGTACTACATAGAGGGGAACCGGGGACACCATCATACCTAAAGGGCCAGCTCCCCCTCCTCGCCTCTGTCCAGATTGAGGGCCTCCCGGTATCCCTCCCTTTGCACACTCCTTCCCTCCCATGTTCCCCCACAGACCAGGAACCAAGTCCCTGGAGCCTGCTGGAGTCCCTCGTGTGTCCCAAGGACGAGGGTCCCGAGTCTGGGATGGAGGCCCAGAGCCCAGCCTCTCAGGCCTTGGACCTAGAGCCACCCACAGAACTGGACTCTCTCTTCAGAGGCCTGGCCCTGACCGTGCAGTGGGAGGCCTGAGCAGAGAACAGGGCAGGCTGGGGCCTCCTCCTTGTCCCCACCCAGGCTCACATCGTTGGCCATCACTCCCACCCTCAACCTTGCCACGCGCTCTGCAGCCTCACCTCAGGGGAGTTTTCTTGAAAGAACCAGAGGAAAGAGGGACCCGGGGCCCCTACCACGGCTGAGTGGGGTGTCGGAGCAAAGCAGCATGATGAGGACTCCGGCCGGAGGATTCTGGGTATGCAGCATGTGCAGATGAGCTCTGCGGGGCAGGAGGGGACCATCAGAGTGCCGGGTGTTAATGCACGGAGACCTCACGGAGATACAGTGCCGGCGGCTCCTAAGAGGCTGGACACGAAGTTCTCTACCCCACTCCCAGCAAGTTTCATAAGCTAGTTTGACAGAGAAAGGGGTCTCTACCTCCTCCTGAGAAACAGAGCCTGGAAAGGACACCCCACAGCAGGCTGGGCCAAACCAGAACTTGGCCCAAGGTAGCACGATGGCAAGATCCAGGGAGGGGTGCAGCCTGGAGCTCAGTCCCCACCAAGCCGCTGTTGGAAATCCGCACTGTCTCAACCTGGCTCCTCTGCCAGAGGCTTTATCCCAGGGGAAAATCAGGTCTGCCCATGAGGGAGAACACACAGGCCTTTCCAGCCCGCAGAAGTTGTAGACCCTCTCCGGAGAACAGGATTCGTAAGGAACGGGGCAGGGGTTGGGGGGAGGGCACACGGCCCCCAAGAAAGAATATGCACTTCAAGGCTTTGAAAACTCAGCCTTGGGTTCAGCTCATCTGGGTTCAAATTTCCACCTTACCACTTACCAGCTGTATGACTTCAAGCAAATGAATCACTGCTCAAAACCTCAGTTTCTTCACCTGTAAAATGGGGATCGTAACACCGACTCCATGGGGTTGTGGTGAGGATGACGTTAACAATGCCATAAAGTACTTCATGGGACCTGGCCCGTGGGCAGTGCCCAATCAATGTAGCTACATCCCCTTGTGATTTTTTGTAATCCGGCCGCACGGTGAGTGACCCACTCCCCCAGCTCAGGGTGGCTTCACAGGGGGCATTTTCTCGTGGGCTCAAATTATCCTGATTTTCTCAAGATGGCTGGAGACCTGGCCAGAGGGGCTGGACTACCTGGAGGAAGTGGAAGGACAGCAGGGTCTTCTGGAAACAGGGTCCAAAGACAAATGATTGTCTTTGGGAGTGCGGTGTTTGGGAGACAAATGGTTGTTTGGGAGTGCGGTGGCATTCCCAGAAGATCTCCTTCCCCACACCTCAGCAGAGGCAGTGAGGTGCTCAGTACTTGGTGCTCAGTACTCAGTACTTGGTGCTCAGTGCTCACTCACTTGCCTTTGGGCCCCCATGGCCGCTCTCCCATAAGGAAATGGCTCCTTGCTTGTGTTTACAGCGTGCTGGCATGTCCTTTGTGTCATTCACCTCTCAGATGACCCTAGGATGAGATAACCAAGGTCCAGAGAGAAGGGACCCAGCTAGGGGCCTCCCACTGAAGCCGGGACACTGCTGGGGCTCAAACCCAGCGTTTCCGTCCTCCTCAGGAGAAGGAGCTTCCCACACTGGTGTGGATTCTCGGAGATGAGATGGAGGGGGCATAAGGAAGGCGGCCCTGATGGGGTCCTTAAGGGGCCAGGACCTGTTGCCACCCTGTTTTCCCAAAACCTCTTCTGAACATTTCTGAGAAACAAGGTCAACATCTGTTGCCTCAGCATGACCTTCCCGAGTATATAATGTCCTCCGTTCTCTGCACCCAGATGTGTCTCCCTCCTCTTCCTCACCTCCCCCCCCCACAACACAACACCAGCTGGTGGTGGTGTTATCTGCTTGTTATTAATTTTTAACATCTCTTCAGGGTCACTGGTCTAGATCCAATATCTCCATAACAGAGGGGTGGACTATCCTCCTGACTGCCTCAGCTGCTCTCTCAGCAGCCTCTAAGGTGGCCCCATGATTATTCTCCTCCCCCACACTGCAAACAATTCTACTTCCTGTCACTTGGGGTCAACTTGGCCAAAGGTTGACTATCTTCGGTAATGAAAAACAACTTAACAGCTGGACTGTTCTCACCAGGTAAGTAGGACAGGGAGTCACAGAGATAGATGAATTTTTAAGGCCATAAAAGGGCTGTGAAGCTCTCTGAGCTCCTCGGGGTGACAGATGTCCCAGCTACTCCATGACTTTCTGAGGGTGGAGCCTGAGTGCCTAAGGAGAGAGAGGAAAGGCTCTGAGCCCTGTGAGCCTCCCAGGCAGGCAGCCCAGGCCCCACGAAAGGGCAACCCCAGGTCTCTGGCCTCCCAAGCAGGCAGTCCAGGCCGGCAGATAAGGCTGGAAGCAGCTAGAAGGCAAAGGGCCTTCTGGGCAGAGGCATTGGCATCCCCAAGTGTCCTAGGCCCTGACCCCATTATCAGGAATCTGCATAGCCTTGCCCCACCCAGCCCTGCCAAGGGAGTCCTCACAGGAGTAAACAGATGTGGCGGCCACTAGCAAGACTGTGAACGAGAAGAAGGAGGAACTCAGGGCACCTGGGTGGCTCAGTGGGTTAAAGTCTCTGCCTTCAGCTCAGGTCATGATCCCAGGGTCCTGGGATCGAGCCCCACATGGGGCTCTCTGCTCAGCAGGGAGCCTGCTTCCCCTCTCTCTCTGCCTGCCTCTCTGCCTACTTGTGATCTCTATCTGTCAAATAAATAAATAAAATCTTAAAAAGAAAAAAGGAGGAGGAACTCAGCCGTGTTTCTTAGGGGTTCACTCATCCTCCTGGTAAACTGCCATGAAACTTTGCATTATTGATATTTTGCAAGGGAAAATGTGGCTTAGAGATGTTACTTGCCCATGTTGGTGTCCTAAACTTGCCACATCGTGAGAATCCCCTGGGAACATATGAAAAACGCAGCTTCCCCAGCCCCACCCAGACCTGCTAAATCAACGGCTCCTGGGGAATCCGTATTTCTAATAAACACCTTTGGTGATGCCTCTCAGGCCAAGTGGAGGGAACAAGGTCCTCATACCAACAGTTTCCCTGCGCATTGCTTCAGATCACCTCCCAGGAGTCGCCCTTATTCCAGCCCCTGGATGGGGGTGCGGGGCAAGGCTACTCAGCGGGTATTTGCATCTGAGAAGCCCGCAGACCTCTGCCCTCCCAGGCCCCTGGCCCCGGGCTCATATAGGGGTTGCCTGAGTTCCCACTCAGAGGACAGGACCCATGAGACTGGATCTCCTCCCGGGTCCCAGAGGCTAGATCTCTCGGTGCCCCTCCCAGGTCCCAGCATCGGCCTGAACAAGGAGGTCATGACCATGTGTCACCGCCGAGTCTGGTCCCCTGTGGCCATCCCCAGCCTATGTTCCAGAAAGTGAGACAGAATCAATCAGCAGAGGCAGGAATGTCCTCACTTGCTGTGGCTGGTGGGTCATGGCCCTAAGACCCTGGCCCCCACGCTCAGCCCCTGGACTGCTCAAGGCCACTTTCCTTTCCCACTCTCCGGAGGAAGTGGCAGAAGGATGATGCATTTTGACCTGTAAGTCTGAGAAGAGCGGTCAGCGGGTTAACTGAGTGGGGAGCGGGACAGAAAGAGGGAGGGGAGAGAAGCAGGGGGAAAGGAAGGCTGAAATAGCGGCGTGGACGGTCAAGGTCCGTGAACTGGGTAAGTGAATTTGAACAACTGTCCTTAAGCTCGTACTTCCAGGGAAGGCAATCAAAGGGAGAAGAAGAGAAGGAAAGAGGAGAAAGAAGGAAATATTAAGGGGGACTACCATGAGGAGCCAGCTACTGTACCTGGCAATTTATGCATCTTAACCTCATTTGAATCCCACAACCATTCTGCAAGATAGGTATTCATTCATTCATTCATTCATTCTTCAGCAAGCATATATCAAGGGGCTAGTTGTAGGGCGGGCACTGTTCTTGGGGCTAGGGATGCAGTGGACAAGACAGGCAGGCGAGCTTCCTGTTGTTTTAGAACTTACCTCTAACTCACCAACAAAGAAACTAAGTTGGCCCAGAGAGGAGGCAGGGTCCCTCCATTAGTGAGCGCAGGGGCCAGAGGCTGGGATTTCAACCGAGGTTTGTCGAATTCCGAGTCTCACCTCTGCTCGACCCTGTGACCTGCGGGGCCGGCTGTGTGCTCCTTAACACACTTCCAGACCTCCCCCAAGCACTGCCCCAGTGAGGAAGGAGGGCGTCACTGCGCTGAGTGGGAATCCCACACACAGAAGGACGGTAGGCTCTCGGCATTTCTAGAGCTGTGGAATCGTCAGTGGCATTCTCATCCAGCAAGTGTCTCCGGGGAGCCGGGCAATCACGTTCCCTAACCCAATCTTCTCAACCTCCCTGCAAGACCAGCCTCGTGGAGCCCACTGTACAGATAACAGAGGCAGAAAGGTGAAGTGACTCACCCAAGGTCCTACGGCTAGTAGCAGTGGCCCCTCCACCAGGCTGCCTTGGAGGGGAAGGCAGCCACAGGACCAGTTTAAATGTCCGTCTCCTGCTGCTCCGGAAGCCCACACCGCCCTGCTGTATGTACAAAATCACACTCACACCTCACAGAGAGTGTATACATGTGGGTCCTGGAAAGTCCTTTTGAGGTCGGCTCCATACAAGAAGGAAGACAGACACCAACTGTTCTCCCCAGAAGAGGCCTTTAACACTGCCCCCAGGGAGGAAGGGAGAGAAGCAGGAGAGCTTAGAGAGGGTTTCAAATATGGCAGGAGATCGAGATTTTAGCTGAAGAGCTCACTTGCACTCTCTCTTTCTCCCTCTCCCTCCTACCACCCCCAAACCCCTGCCCCACCCCCCTCCCTGTTCTGGAGAGCAGTCCCTGAGACTAGAAAAAGCAATGGTGTTGGCGGCCCCCTGAGGCCCCAGGAGGACGCCAGGGAGGGGAGCTGTGCTCTCTGGACCAGAGCTGACACCCCCTTCCTCAAACCTGGTCAATCCCCGAGACCTGGCTCAGGGGTACCTTCCTGTTCGCCCCCACCCGCCTCCGTTCCTGCCTGTCTCCCCACCTAAATTAAAGCTCCCTCCACACCATGGGTGTTACTCCTTTCTGCCTGCAAAGGGTGGGCGTGAATGAACGTGGGGGAAAGAACTGAGGTTCAGGAGGGGCTGTGGCAAAGGCTGGGAAGACAGAGTGGCCACTCGGGAACCCTGAGAAATGCCGCCAGTGAAGGAAGAGGCCCCTGCCCGGGCCACGCCCCACATGACACAGGGCCTGGCATGAGAAGCAAGCTGCTTCCATTTTGACCATTGATATGGTACAAGCACTAAACACTGGTTTTACTGGTTTTCACATTCTTCCCACTGTCTTCACGAAGAGTTCCACTGTTCACAGGGGGATCAGATCAGAGACGCTGGGTGTCTGCCCCCAGGCACCAGTCAGAACCGCAGCAGCAAGGAAGACCAACCAGGCCTGAGCTCTTACCTTCTCTCTACTTCAGTTGGGGCTGGGGGTGGGAGGGCGGGCTCTAGAATTGGGCATAAGGAATCCTGCTGAGGGAGGGAGCCCTATTCGGAGGCTGGGGTGGGGGTGGAGAGGGCTCCACCTGTTGCTGCCGCCTGAGCAGGGCTGGCCTGGAGGGACAGCCCCTCCTCTCTGCCCCCCCTCCCCATAGTTCCCATCCATTGTCATCAACTGTCTCAGCGCTGCTATATTTAAGGCCCACGCAGGCTCCAGGATCACATTCTTCTCCCTGTCCCTGCTGAGTCCAGGGCAAGAAGAAACCAAGGTCCGGCTCATCCTCTGGAATCATCTCCCCAGAGAAGCCTGAGTGGGTGCAGCTGCCTCTGTGAGTCCCCTCCAGGGATCAGGGGTGGGCAGGGACACCTTCAGAAAGTGAGCCCCTCAGTTTTCCATTAGGAAGTGGGGTGTGTGTGTGTGTGTGTGTGTGTGTGTGTGTGTGTGTTGGGGAAGGAGCCTGAGGGATTTGGGAAGAAAGTACACGCGTGCTTAGGTATTACCCCCGAGTGACAATCGGAGGGGATTCTGGCGACCCGCGTCCCCTCACTGTTCTGTGCGGCCCTCCGTCGTCTGCGCTGAGCCCTCTGTGATGTGACAGCTGCTGGAGAGACGATCGGGAATGCCCGCAGAGTGGCCGGGCCCAGGGTGAGCTGGCAGGCCAGGCAGAGCTAACGGACTCCTGGCCTCCAGAGGCCTGCTTGGCCCACCGGGCGGGCAGGGAAAGGGAGGAAGCCCTCAAGGCCTGACTCTCAGGGCCAGGAGGGCACGCGTCCAGCCCAGGCTCACTGGAAGGAAACCGAGGCCCGGAGAGGGAAGGGGTGGCCTCAGCCACTCCGCGGCAGAGTCAGAATTCTGGACTCAGAAGCTGGCAGAACACGGCCAGCCCCTGGGACCCAGCTTTCTGCCCTCGGGCTCTGCCAGCCACCGTGCCCTGCCCTTTCCCTCCTGAGGAAGGGGCTCAGCCTCCTTGCCCCTGGTCTCTGGGGGTGCCCATCAGAGGGCCTGGTGGGAAAGAAGACCGGGGATGGGGAGAGGAGGGGAGGCCATGCCACAGGACCCGTGGCCCAGGCCAGAGGGCAGGGGGGCTGCTCCCCCACGGTCCACACCCCGCCGACCCCTCCCCGCGGGGAACCCGTGCCGCTTCACTCCCACTGCTGTTTGATCCCAAGCAGTCAGTGCTTTAAAAATAATTGATGGCTCATCTGCTAAAGCTGGGGGGTGGGTCTGGCTGCGGGAGGCCCAGGAGGTCAGGGATGGGTGCCAGTCACCGCCCCCACCCCCGCCACGGTGCTAATCAGGAACAGAGCATCCGGGGAAGGGAGCCAGCAGCTGATGCCAGCGAACGTTCCTCAGTTGCTGGGGCCAGGGCCACGGTGTCCCAGGAAAGGTGGGGGGAGGGGGCCTCCCCATCGAGGCCAGTTCCTGGGGCTGTGAGGAAGGAGGCACAGAATGAGCCTGGGCCAGTCATTCTCTGGGAGCAAGCAGACCCTATTCCTCAGGGCAGGGGGGTACTACATGGGAAGCCCAAGGGATGACAGTCCTCTTACATTCTGCTCAGGTCATCTGCAGGAGGCCAAGGAGGCTTGGGGGCTGGCTTTGGTTCTGGCTAACACTGCAGTAATCCAGATACTAAAAGGGAGCACACTTTTGGGTACTAGAAAAGGCAAATGCCCATGGAGATGTTCCCCCCTGACACCCCACAACAGGCCCACGGGACCAAGGTGCCAAGGTGCTCTGATGAGGCCGGCAGGCCCATCTCCCATGCTATGGACTATGGACTAAGCAGTACACACACACACACACACACACACACACACACACACACACACACACATTTTCCACCGCTGCCAGGAGAACTTCAGGGAGGCTGAGGCCAAGGACAACATCAGGTCTAAGCCCAGCAAGGGGTTAGTTTCAGAGGCCTGCCCCCTTGAACTCCCACCTGAAGGAGATATGGAAGCCACTCCAGGGACTATGCCCTGAATCCTAGAGCCTCAGCATCAGAGGGACCCTCGGAGACCAGCTGTGACCCCACGGCCCAGACTGGGGCAAGAACTTTGTGTGAGAACCCAAAACAGCTCATTCCTGAGTCTCCCACTCTCCCTGCCTGCCTCTCCACACCCATGGAGTCACTTCCCGATCCCTGAGGCTCCCTCTACACCCACTGAACCCAGCCCTGACTGGGTACCACCTGTGGCCCAGACCTGAGCCTCAGGAATACAAAGGGGGAGCCCTCCATCATGATCCCCTTATGAGAAGAAAGGCCCCGTGGCCAACTCTGTGCCCAGCCACAGTCAAGGCCTGATCCTAAGTAGACATATGTCATGGATGTCAAGAGAGCTCAGGGTCAGGTGCCAATCATAGTCCCAGCCTCAACTAGCTGGGTGAACTTGGACAAGCACGTTCCCTCCTCATCAATGAGATAGGAAGATAATGGGGCCAGCACACTGAAAACACTCACTGTTGTTACTTTTAACTCATCTATAGTCTTGTTGGAGAGTGATGATGTACAAATACAAAATAATTACATAAGAGGAGGTGTTTTCTGAATCAGAGCTAGACTGTTGAGTGCAGACAGAAAAACCATAGGAGGCAGGTAGTTTTTTGGCAGGGTTACTCCGAAAAATCATGCTAATATCTAATGCTTCCATGGTACTTGCTATGCTCCTAGCACTCTTCCAATCTTGACAACCATCCCAGAAAGTCAGTAGACCCATTTCACAGATGAGGAAACTAAGTCACAGAGTCTTGCCCAAGGCACATACCTGTAAGCTGGAATGAGAAGCAGGATCATGCCCAGAGTCTCCACCCCTGACCCTTACACCAACTAAAGTCTTCTTTCTCGGCTTGGGCTGTAAAGCCTGAGTGGGGCTCAGCAGGCCAGCAGAGGGAAAAGGCCAGAGCAGCAACCAGTGCAGGCAAAGGCTCTGAGGTAGGGCTGGGTGGGCGTGTGCAGGAAGAGTGAGGACATCCGCCCATCTTGAGTCACAGAGCAGCCCTCAGACACCACAGTGTTGGATGGCTCATCAGTGGAGGCCCAGAAAAGGGAAGGCTATGCCCAGGTCATGGGCAAGGGGACGGCAGAGCCGCTGCTCACGCAGCTCCAGAGTGCAAGGACTAATGCACTAGCCAGGCTCAGAGTGCAAAGCCTGTCTCTGTCGCGTTGGTCAGGTCCCTGTCCCTCCCTAGCCTCCCTGCTGTCTGCCCCCTGGAGCGAGAACTCCCACCCCACAAACTTCCCAGGGATGCCCAGGACCATGTGGGGAAGGGATGGGCAGGTGCCTGATAGAATGACCGTGCATCTCACTTGGCAGGTTGTTGCTCTCGCAGCCATGACTCTGCCCCACAGCCCTGGAAATGTGGGGGAGCCCCGACCCCCCCAGGCCGTGGAGGTCCACCGGCTGGAACACCGCCAGGAGGAGGAGCACAAGGAGGAGCGGCAGCACAGCCTGCACATGGGTTCCTCAGTGCGGAGAAGGACCTTCCGCAGCAGGTGGGATCATCAGGGACCCCACCCAGGCCACTGCCCCACCCCGAAGGGTCTCCAGTCTGAGTGGGGAGGCATAGCCTGCTTTCTGGATAAGCCAGTCTGAGGTAAGAAGTTCAACATTGTCTTCTGGAGACCCTTCTTTCTGGAGAATCCAGTCTGAGGGGGGAAGCACAGCCCTGCTTTGTGGAGATCCCAGCCTGAGGGGGGAGGCACAGCCCAGCTTTGTGGAGGTACCAGTCTGAGGGGAGAGGCACAGCTGTGCCGGCTAGTGTCCTGAGACAGGTAAGCAGATGCTGCCTTAAGCTCAGGGACACTGTGGCCAGATCTCCAGGAAATCCTGCACCAGCCCTCAACGCCCTTTTCCCCGGGCAGTGAGGAAGAGTATCAGTTCAGCGCCGCAGACTACGCCCTCGCAGCCGCCCTGGCTCTGACGGCCTCCTCAGAGACATCATGGTAAGTCAGGTGACCTTTCCAGACAGCGCTGGGCTGAGAAAGGGCCAGTCCCCTGCCTCTACTAGGCTCCCACATTGGACTTACAGACTCTGCCCAGAGTTACATCTAGCACAGGGGCCCAAACCACTCTCTGGGTGGGTCCCCAGGCAGTAGTGAGGCCCAACCCCATGGGAGAGGGTGGGGACCACACTTCACCATGGGGCTTTGCCAGAGAGCATCAGGAGGCCGAGTCCTGGCTTAGAAGCCCCGGTTCCTGGTCCTAGCAGCTTGAAGCAAGTCCCTGCCTTATAAAATAGGGGGACCACTCCTGTCCATTTGGTCATCGTGAAGACAAGAGGAACAAAGACTTGTGAAAGGGCCTTGGGAACTATAGCCATAGTACTTATTATGCACCTACTGAAAACAGGGCATTCAGGTATTTTGGAGGCAAGAGAGGATTAAAAGTTGCTCTTGCCCTCGACAACCTCAAAGTGCAGCTGGCAAGGCTGGTGTGGGGAGGCCGGGCGGCCCTGGCCAGGGTGCCCCCACGAACCCTGGGCCCTCGGCTGCTGCCGGCCTCTGCTGTGCAGGGAGTCCCAGCTGAGGCGCCAGACCTCCGCCGTGGAGCTGGAGGAGCGGGGGCAGAAGCGAGTGGGCTTCGGCAATGACTGGGAGAGGAC
>ML102463.1:0-12403 GCA_003697995.1 Taxidea taxus jeffersonii | reverse complement strand
TCCTATTTTTTTTTAAATGTAAAAATAGTTAGAAATTTGCCAGGATTGCAAACAAAACAAAAACAGAGAATGTTAAGTACAAAAATAACATTTCAGGGACACCTGGGCAGCTCAGATGGTTAAGCGGCTGCCTTCGGCTCAGGTCACGATCCCGGCGTCCTGGGATCGAGTCCCACATCGGGCTCCTTGCTCAGCAGGGAGCCTGCTTCTCCCTCTGCCTCTGCCTGCCACTCTGTCTGCCTGTGCTCGCTCTCTCTCTCTCTCTGACAAATAAATAAATAAAATCTTTAAAAAAAAATAACATTTCAAACTAGTAATATGCCATTCAAAACTAAAACAAAACTTCTGCTTGAAGAAGAATCTATCTTAGTAGATTACAATGTGATAAACATTTCCTCAAAATCTGATAAGGGAATGCAGAAAATACGGATTCTCACTGGAACAGGTCTTAAATCTGATTTGTTTTGAAAACATATATATGCCTTTCAAAACTTTGATTTACTGTATTAAAACTGCATGTTAAATGCATTTTTGTTTGCTTTGCTTACTTCCCTATTTTCTCTTAGACTGCCAACAGCGGTGCTAGTAGCTAGTAGCCCCTGCAGCTGATGGGAGTATTAATTCTTGGCTTTCTATTCTTTTATTAGAGGAGAGGAAACTGAGGTTTAAAGATGTTAAATAGTTTGGTCAATCAAACTTATGGAAGTGGCAGAGCTTGGAATAAAATCCAGGTGTGTCAGACTTAAAATGTATATTCTTTCCCCTAGACCACTCTGCTTCCAAGTGAAAGTAAGTAATTTTATTAACCAGGAGAGAAACGCTTCACGAATGAAGAACAGTAGGGTTGGTCACTGGAAAAATGACTATGTATTCAAGAAAATTTGATGTGAGATTCATGTATTTTACTTGAATCTTGGTGCTTTATATTATATTCTGATAGAGTGATCAAGCTGTAATGTTTTTTATTTTTCCTTTTTTTTTTCAAAGATTTTATTTATTTATTTGACAGAGAAAAGAAGGGGAAGCTGCAGGCAGAGGGAGAGGGAGAAGCAGGTGCCCCTCAGAGCAGGGAGCTGATGTGGGGCTTGTCCCAGGACCCTAGGACCATGACCCGAGCCAAAGGCAGTCACTTAACCAACTGACCCACCAAGTCACCCCTCTAAGTATTGCTTTTTACGTGGGATCATGGGAAAGATAAGATACAGAAGGGTTCCATTCTGTGAAATGATGGTTCTAGGGACCAGTGGAGGTTAACAGAAATGGCAGTGAGGCAGGATATATTATGACATATTTAACAGAAAAGAAGTTTGTATTTGAAAGAAAAGGCAAGAGCCTGCAACATCTTCCAGAAAAATGCCTGTTCAAATAATTCTGGAACAGTAACAAAAATAATTACATAAGCACTTCTACAAAACCATAATCATTTCCAAATTCAAAATGCAAGAACTGTAAAGGTTATAGTATCTGAACATAATGTAATAAAGGTAGAACAAATAACCCCCCCTCCCCAGTTTAGATTTAAAAATGTGAAAATTAATAAAAGGAAACCTCATTTAGAATGGAATCAGGAGGCCAGCAGGGCAAGCTCTCTCTCACATCCTATCACTCCTCAATTCCAGACCCAACAGGAAAAGAGGGACCTTACACACAGATACTACTTTGCTATCCCAGCAGGAGGAAGAAAGGTCTTCCTTCTCCCCTAGGAACAATCTAGCCAATGAGAGATGGTCACATCTCACTCAGCCAATGGAAAGCCACTATACTTCCACTTCCCAGTTTACTCCAATGGACTTTTTTGTTCATAATAGCTTTCCCAACATCCCACTTTTGTCTATAAAAGGGCATTCCTCACCTTACTTCTGCAGATTAGCCTATGGTTTTGTCCTACATTTGTTCTGGACTGGAATCCTCTGCTATTCATGAAAAAAATCCATTTTTGCTGATAAAATAATGGACAGTTTTATTTTTAATGTTAATATTATTTGGTGATCTGAAATGGGATCCAGTGAAGATCCTCAGCAACTCTTGAGGTTGGGTGAGCAATGATATGATGGTACCTACAGAGCCAAGTGAGTTTGCAGCTTATTCTCCAACCTGGGAATTTGAAGGTAGGTTTTCTCCTGGATTTTGAGTGCCATGTTTTGTGTTTAAGCTACCCAGGCTTCATTTGGGATTGTTTTAAGGCCTTGGGTTTTTCTTGTTTTTACATCTCTAGCAATTACTTCTTTGGCCATCGGTCTCACTCCTATTAGGACTTGGACTGTTCCTGTGCTGGCCTTTGGCCCAACTCCTGTCTGGACCCAGACTCTGTGCCTACTGAAAGAGTTCTAGCATTCAGTCTGACTCATTTTTGGAACTAGACTGTTACTGTTGAAACTGTGCTGTTTAGAAATTTCTTCTGTTCTAGGGAAAAGTCTCTTAAGAAATGGGAGCTCAATCATCAAAATGGTTGAAGATGCTCCCTCACCCCCAATGTCCTCTACACCTTTCTGGGATTCTGGTTTGTTTTATTTAAAATCTATGGTCCCTATGCATCCACATTTATAACTAAATAGATCAACTTAACCAAAAGTAAATCTGAACTTCAGTGGCATTATGGGGAACTCTGAAATCCCCAAACTTGTTTCACTCAAATTTAAATTAGAAGGCTATAACTGGGAAGGGGAGAACCAAGACTGTGGAGGAGTAGGAGTTCTAAGTTTTGTCTGGTCCCAGGGATTCAGCTAGATAGTTATCGAAACATTCTGAATACCTACAAACTCAACAGATTGATGAAAAGAATAGCAACAATTCTATGAACAGAAAACCACTTTCTGGAAGGTAGGACATGCGGAGAAGTGAATCCAAGGCGCTATTTGGGAAGATAGACCATGGTGGGAGGGAGCCTCTATGAGCCAACTACCAGCAAGTGATAGAGCAGCAGAGCACAAAATCAGAACTTTTAGAAGTCTGCTCCGCAGGGGGGCATTGCTCCAGTGGCTAAGCAAGGGGTGGAACCCTTGCTAGGACAGTGTGGTCTTCAGGACCCTCGGGGCCACAGAAAGACCAGGGGTACCTGAGTGTGCCAGAGCTCCCAAGTATTGAAGCCAGGAAGCCGGCTTCAAAGACAGAGCTGAGGAGGGGGCTCTCAGCTTGGGGATGCCATAAAATGATCTGTGGCACAGTTGGACCACTACTCTTTAAGCAGGGACCCCCCAAATGGCAGATCTGGGGAGATTCCCCTTCCTCCCCAAGGAGGAGTGGCAGGAGTGCACCACAGCGATCTGCTGGGTTTGGAAACTCCAAATGGGGTCGTGTGCCAGAGACAGAGATCCCAGTCACAGGCCAAGTGAGCATGGAGTGTGGCTGGAGACCAGGGAGACAGGAGTAACTGACTGCTTTTCTCTGAGGGCTCACTAAGTGGAACCTTGAGTTCTGAGCTCCTCCAGGGCCAGAGACTGGGGAGCTGCCATTTTCATTCCTGTCCTCCAAAGCTGTGTGAAAAGCCTCCAGGGAACAAAAGCTCCCTAAAACAAACCCAAGCAGATTACTTAGCCTGGCCCCTGACAAGGGTGATGCAATTCCACCTGGGGCAGACATTTGAAAATCACTGCAATAGGTCCCTCCCACAGAAGATCAGCAAGAACATCCAGCCAAGACCAAGTTTACTGATCAATGAGAACTGCAAAACTCCAGTGCTGGGGAATGCAACACATAGAATTCATGGTTTTCCCATGATTCTTTAGTCTTTCAAAGTTAATTTTTCTAATTTTAATTTTTTCCTTTTTTTCCTTCTTTGAATTTTTCTTCCTTCCTTTGTCAACCAACCTCTTATTTTCAGTTCTTTAAAAATCTTTTTTAATTTTCATTTTTACAGTCACTCTATCCTTTCATTGTATTTAACCATTTTGTATTTATATAAATTTTTCCTCTTTAAAATCTTGGGATACAGTTTCTTCTAACAGACCACAATATACCCTAAATCTAGTGTATGGCTTTGTTCTAGTCTGACCTAATCACATTAAAAAATTTTTTTTCCTTTCTTTTTTCAACGAATTTATCAGTTCCTTTTTAAAAATCTTTTTAAATTTTCATCTTTATAGTCACATTCCATCCCTCCATCATATTTACCCTTATTTTTGTATGTTTCTCTTTCTTTAAAATTTTGGGAGGCAGTTTCTTCCAACAGACCAAAATACCCAAAATCTAGTGTGTGGTTCTGTTCTATTCACCAGCCTGATCATATTCTCCCCTCCCCCCCATTTCCCCCTGGTTTTAAGTCTCTTCTGATTTGTTTAGTATATATTTTTTCTGGGGCCACTGTTACCATTTTAGCATTTTGTTCTCTCACTAATCTATTCTCTGGAAAAAATGACAAAATGAAAAAACTCAACTCATAAAAAAAAAAAGAACAGGATGCAGTACTGAATGCCAGGGACCTAGCAATACAGACATTGGTAAGATGTCAGAACTAGAGTTCAGAATGACAATTACAAAGATACTAGCTGGGTTTCAAAAAAGCATAGAAGATACTAGAGAATCACTTTCTGGAGAAATAGAAAAACTAAAATCTAACCAAGTTGAAATCAAAAAGGCTATTAGTGAGTTCCAATAAAAAATGGAGGCTCTAACTGCTAAGATAAGTGAGGCAGAAGAGAGAATTAGTGATACAGAAAACCAAATAATGGAGAATAAAGAAGCTGAGAAAAAGAGAGACAAACAACTACTGGATCATGAGGGGAGAAATCAAGAGATAAATGATACCATAAGATGAAACAATATTAGAATAATTGGGATCCCAGAGGAAGAAGAAAGAGACAGAGGGAGGCAGAAGGTATATTGGAGCAAATTATAGTGGAGAACTTCCCTAATTTGGGGAAGGAAACAGGCATCAAAATCCAGGAGGCACAATGAATCCCCATCCCCCAAATCAGTAAAAACAGGTCAACACCCCATCATCTAATATTAAAACTTCCAAGTCTCAGAGTCAAAGAGAAAATTCTGAAAGCAGCTCGGGACAAGAGGTCTGTAACCTATAACATAGAAACATTAGACTGGCAGCAGACCTATGCACAGAGACCTGACAGGCCAGAAAGTATTGGCATGATATATTCAGAGCACTAATCGAGAAAAGCATGTAGCCATGAATACTATATCCAGCTAGGGCTGTCACTGAAAATAGAAGGAGAGAGAAAAATCTTCCAGGACGAACAAAGAATTTGCAAACACTAAACCAGCCCTACAGGAAATATTGAAAGGGGTCTTCTAAGCAAAGAGAGAGCCTAGAAGGGTAAACCAGAAAGGTATAGAGACAATATACAGTAATAGTTACCTTACAGACAATATAATGGCACTATATTCACACTTTTCAATAGTTATCCTGAATGTAAATGGGCTAAATGCCCCAAAGAGACACAAGGTATCAGACTGGATAAATAAACAAGACCCATCCATATGCTGTCTGCATGAGACTCATTTTAGACCCAAAGACACTTCCATATTTTAAAGTGAGGGAGTGGAAAACCATCTACCATGCTAATAGACATCAAAAGAAAACTGGCGTGGCAATCCTTATATCAGACAAATTAGATTTTAAGCCAAAGACTATAATAAGAGATGAGGAAGGATACTATATCACTTAAAGGGTCTGTCCAACAAGAAGATCTAACAATTTTAAATATCTATGCCTCTAACATGGGAGCAGCCAATTATATAAGCCAATTAATAACAAAATCAAAGAAACACATCAACAATAATAGTAGGGGACTTTAACACCCCCATCACCAAAATGGAGAGATCACCTAAGCAAAAATCAACAAGGAAATCAGGGCTTTAAATCACATACTGGACCAGACGGACTTCATAGATATATTCAGATCATTCCATCCCAAAGCAACACAACACATTCTTCTCTAGTACACATGGAACATTCTCCAGAACAGATCACATTCTGAGTCATAAAATAGGTCCCAACTGGTGCCAAAAGACTGGGATCATTCCCTGCATATTTTTGGGCCACAATGCTTTGAAGCTAGAGCTCAATCACAGGAGGAAACTAACTAACACCAAAAAAATACAAACAATTATAAGAACATATTGTGAGCAACTATATGCCAACAAATTAGATAATCTGGAAGAAATGGATGCGTTCCTAGAGAGGTATAAACTACCAAAATTGAACCAAGGAGAAACAAAACCTGAACAGACCCATAACCAGTAAAGAAACTGAAGCAATACTTAAAAAATCTCCCAACAAAAAGAGCCCAGGGCCAGATGGCTTCCCAGGGGAATCCTACCAAATATTTAAAGAAAAATTAATACCTATTCTCCTGAAACTGTTCCAAAAAATTGAAATGGAAGGAAAACTTCCAAACTCATCTTATGAGGTCAGCATTACCTTGATCCCAAAACCAGACAAAGACCCCATCAAAAAGGAGAATTACCATGAAGAACATGGATCCAAAAATTCTCAACAGTAGCCAACAGGATCCAGTAGTAAAAAGGCTTATTCACCATAACCAAGTGGGATTTATTCCTGGGGTGGTTCAACATCCACAAATCAATCATTGTGATATAATACATTAATAAAAGAACAAGAAACATAGAATGCTCTCAATAGATGCAGAGAAGGCATTTGACAAAGTACACCATCCTTTCTTGAATAAACTTTTCAGTGTAGGGATAGAGGGTACATACCTCAATAGTGTAAAAGCCATCTATGAAAAACCCACAGTGAATATCAT
The DNA here is from genome assembly GCA_003697995.1 of Taxidea taxus jeffersonii. NCBI lineage: Eukaryota > Metazoa > Chordata > Mammalia > Carnivora > Mustelidae > Taxidea > Taxidea taxus. The sequence goes on along the minus strand of ML102463.1, from coordinate 5,681 downwards.
TCGTTGTATGGACATTTTAACAGTATTTGTTCTTCAAATCCATGAGAATGGAGTATCTTTCCATTTGTGTTATCTTTAGTTTTTTTAATCAGTGTTTTCAGTTTTCAGAGTTTCGGTCTTTCACCTCCCTGGTTGTTTATTATTATTGTTTTTTAAGTGGGCTCCACGACCAACATGGAGCTTGAATTTATGACCCTGAGATCAAGAGTCACATGCTCCACTGACTGAACCAGGTAGGGGCTCTGGATTTCTGTATACTGATTTTTGTATTCTGCAAACTTACTAATCAGTTCTAGTACTTTTTTAGTGGCCTCTTTAGGGTTTTCTATATATAGTATCAAGTCATCTGTAAGTAGCAAATGTTTTACCTCTTCCTTACCAATCTGGATGTTTTTTGTTTTTGTTGTCTGATTGCTGTGGCTAGGACTTCCAATAGTATGCTGACTAGATGACAGTAGAAAACCTTGTCATATTCCTGATCTTCAGGGAAAAGCTCAGTTTTTTACCATTGAGTACGATGTTCTCCTTGGGTTTTTCATATATGGCCTTTATCGTGTTGAAGTAGGTTTCCTCTAAACCTACTTTGTTGAGATTTTTATCATGAATGAATGTTGTAATTTGTCAAATGCTTTTCCTGCATCTATCGAAATGATCAGATGCTTTTCATCATTTCACTTGTCGATGTGATGTGTGATTTTGAGTGATTTGGGAATATAGAACCACCCTTGCATCCCAGAATAAATCCCACTTGATTGTGAATGATTTATTTTTTAAAGATTTTATATATTTATTTGACAGAGAGAGACAAAGCGAAAGAGGGAACACAAGCAGGGGAGTGGGAGAGGGAGAAGCAGGCTTCCCACTGAGCAGGGACCCCAATGTGGGGCTCAATCCCAGGACCCTGGGATTACGACCTGAGCTGACAACAGATGCTTAATAACTGAGCCACCCAGGCACCCCGAATGATTTATTTTAAATGTATTGTTGGATTCAGTTTGCTAACATTTTGTTGTAGATTTTGCATTTATGTTCATTAGGATATATGTTCATCAAATGTTCTTTTTTTCTGTAGTGTCTTTATCTGGTTTTAGAATCAGGGAAATCCTGGCCTCATAGAATGAATATGGAACCTTTTCTTCATCTTCTGATTTTTTTTTTTTTTTTAAGATTTTTTATTTGTTAGAGAGAGAGAGAGTGAGCACAGGCAGACAGAGTGGCAGGCAGAGGCAGAGGGAGAAGCAGGCTCCCTGCCGAGCAAGGAGCCCGATGTGGGACTCGATCCCAGGACGCTGGGATCATGACCCGAGCCGAAGGCAGCTGCTTAACCAACTGAGCCACCCAGGCATCCCCATCTTCTGATTTTTTGAATAGTTTGAGAAGACTAGGTATTAACGCTTTTTTAAAAAAAGATTTTATTTATTTATTTGACAGAGCATGTGTGCAGCAGAGGGAGAGGGAGAAGCCGACTCCCTGCTGAGCAGGGAACCCCATGAGGGACCTGATCCCAGGACCCTGTAATCAAGACCCGAGCTGAAGGCAGATGCTTAACCAACAGAGCCACACAGGCACCCTAGGTATTAATTCTTTAAATGTTAGAATTCACCTGTGAAGCCATCTGGTCCTGAACTTTTGTTTATAGGGAAAATTTTGATTACTGATTCAATTTCATTGCTTGTAACTGGTCTGTTTAAATTTTCTATTTCTTCCTGATAGTTTTGGGAGGTTAAATGTTTCTAGAAATTTGTGTTTGTTTTTTTTTAGGATATCCAATTTGTTGGCAGATAATTTTTTGTAATATTCTCTCATAATCCTTATATTTCTGTGATGTTGGTTATTTCTCCTCTGCTGTTTTTGAGTTTTGTTTTTTTTTTTTTTTTAAACAAGTCTGGGTCAACATTTATTAATTTTGTTGATCTTCTCAAAAGAACTAGCTCCAGGTATCACTAATCTGTTTTACTGTATTTTTTTTCTGCTCTGATACTTATAATTTCTTTCTTCTACTGGTTTGGGTTTTGTTGTTCTTTTTCTAGCTCCTTTAAATAAGGTTAGGTGGTTTGAGATTTTTCTTGCTTGAGGTAGCCCTGGTTGCTATCAACTTCTCTCTTAGAACAGCTTTAGTGGCATCGCAAAGATTTCAGACTAATACCTGTTTTTACTTATTTCCATGTAAGTTTTTATGTCCTCTTTGATTTCTTGGTTGACCGATTCATTGTTTAGTAGCATGTTATTGAGCCTCCATGTATTTGTCCTCTTTCAGATTTTTTAATTTTTAAAAAATTTTTTTAATGTTTTGAGACAGAGAGTGAGTGCATGCACAAGCAGGGGAGTGGGGCAGAGGGAGAGAAGTAGACTCCTCATTGAGCAGGGAGCCCAATGCAGGGCTCAATTCTAGGACCTCAAGATCATGACCTGAGCTGAAGGCAGTTGCTTAACCAACTGAGCCACCCAGGAGCCCAGTCTTTCCAGACTTTTCCTGTGGATGCATAGTGTTGTTTTCAAAAAAGATGAATGGTATGATTTCAATTTCTTGCTATTTGTTGAGACTTGTTTTGTGGCCTAATATGTGATCTGTGCTGGAGATCTATGTGCATTTGAAAAGAATGTATGTTTTGCTGTTTAGGATGGAATGTTCTGAATGTATGTTAGATCCATCTGGCTAATGTGTCATTCAAAGCCACTGTCCCTGTTGATATTTTGTTTGGATAATCGATCAATGTGAGTGGGGTGTTAAAGTCCCCTCCTATTACTGCATTACTATTGATTAGTTCCTTTATGTTTGTTATTAACTGTTTTATGTATTTGGGTGCTCCTATGTTGGGCGCATAAACATTTATAACTGTTTTATCTTCTTATCGGATCATCCCCTTTATTATTATATAATAACCTTCTTTGTCTCGTTACAGTCTTTGTTTTAAAGTCTACTTTTAAAAAAGATTTATTTATTTACTTCACAGGGAGAGACACAAGGAAGAGAGGGAACACAAGCAGGGGGACAGAAGGGGGAGAAGCAGGCTTCCCATGGAGCAAGGAGAATGATGCGGGGCTTGATCCCAGGACTCTGGGATCATGACCTGAGCCAAAGGTAGCTGATTAGCAGCTGAGCCACCCAGGCACCCCTAAAGTCTATTTTTTTTCTAAAAGAAGGTATATTTTGTCTAAGTATTGCCACCTGGGCTTTCTTTTGCATCCATTTGCATGATAGACGTTTTTCCCTCCCCTTATGTTCATTTAGAAGGTGTTTTTTGACATGAACCCCCTGTAGGCAGCATATGGATGGGTCTTGCTTTTTATCCATTCTGACACTCTATGTCTTTTGATTGGAGTCTTCAGTCCATTTGCATTCAAAGTAATTACCTCAATTTATTTATTGCCATTTTGTTCCTTTCTTCTCTTTTTCTCTTCTCTGACTAGTTGGCCTAAGTGATATACTTGGGTTCGTTTCTCTTTATTCTTTGCATATCTGTTACTGATTTTTGAATTGTGGTTACCATTAGGTTTGTAAATGTAAATGCTATCTGCTAAAAATGTAAAACATTTTTAGCAGATAGCAGTTTATATGAAGTTGATGTCACTTAAGTTTGAACTCATTCTTTACCCTTCGCCTTCCCCACATTCGAGATATATGGTTTCATAATTTATATCCTTTTATTTTGTGAATCTCGTTATTGATTTTATAGATATGCTGCTTTTGTGCTTCCTACTTTTCTTACTCCTACTTATGGTCTGTCTTTCCACTCAAAGAGTCCCTTTTAACATTTCTTGTAGGGCTAGTTTAGTGGTCATGAATTCCTTTACCTTTTATTTGTCTGGCAAACTCTTCATCTCTGGGATGCCTATTTTAAATAGTACCTTGAGGCTCCCAGATGTTTTCAGGATTTGGAGTTTACGTTTTTGCAAAATCCTATTTCTGAATCAACAAGGCAAACGAACAATTGAAAAGCATCAAAATGGCTTCTGAGACCTTTTTCTCCCTCCCTTCGTCTGTACCCATCTTGTACTTAGGCCCCAACTCTGGAACCATTTTTGTCTATTCTCTCTGAACTTGGCTTTTCTACTAATCTCTCTGCTGCTCCCTCCTCCCCTGAACTGACTAAAACCTGCTTCTTTAAGTCTTCTAAGGACTAAATAAACCTCAAGTTCCTTATGTTTGCTGGACTAAGGCTGAATTATGAGCCATAGTTATAGTTTCCTAAAGTGACTGAGGACTCTCAGTAAGTTTGCTGCAGAATTTAACACAGTTATTCAACTTACCACCTTGTTTCTCAGATTTATATCCATTACTCCATGTGCTTGTTGGTAAGAAACAGGGCAAACACTGCATGAAGCTAGCTAGAGAACATCCTGGAAAACAAACCTCTAACTAGAATACTTGTTGGAAATCTCCACTGAGCAATTATAGTTGCTTTTCCTAAATTCCATTGTCTGAAACAAAATTTAGGTTTGCACACAAAAGCTTGATGAACCTCTTCATGTTGATTACGATAGACTCCAAATTGTCTTTAAAGAAAATTATGATCTTTCTTTAGATGTTGAATCTACCCAGGTAGCATTAAACTTTGTGTTTATTAATGTTCCAAACTGGGAAATTTCTCCTTTAGTTAAAACGACCAGGATAAAATGACAAATTGCCCACTCCAGATTTAGTTACTATGGCAAACCAGCCTGCTATTGCATCCTAGATGAGTCACCTAAAAGACAGACTGCTAAAAGTATCAATTTTCAACTCTGGCAAATGAAAGCCCCTAAATACAAAACCAAAAAAAAAGCTAGTTTCTGCTATTATCGCAAAGAGCCAGGGCAGTTAGGGAGGGGTGGGGAAGGGAGGCTGTTATAAATGTAAGCGCTCCAGGCACTTTCAGCCCTCTAGTCAGTCTTTCTAATGACCTCCTAATTCCCAATGATGGGGTCTGAGGAACTGCAGGGGCTCTTTCCTCTTAATCAGTTCGGGGAAATCACTCTCCAGATTGGGAACAAATCTCTCTCTCCAAATTGACACGAACGCTACTCTCTGTCATCCAGCCCACAGCTATCAAGCTGCCCCTGCCTTGGAGTAATAAAATGTTTCAGACAGTGGAGATCTCTAATAAACCTCAAAAAGCTCCTGTCCCTGAATCTATTTCCTTTTGTTTAGGCTCTTTTTCCCTTAGTTATTGCACTCTATTAATTTATTGGGCCTAAATTTCTTAGAAATTCTGGCATGAGATGCTTTCCTTTCTCCCAAAGAGGGAAATAATTCTAGAATTTGAGAGTAGTAATCAAAATAGTCAACCAGGGGAATTAGATGACCTTTCGCATCTTCTATTTGTTCCTACTGAATCAGCTACCATCCTCTTTACAGCTCCTCAACTGATACTGAGAGAATCCACAGTGCACCTTCCTTTAAAATTCAAATAGAGTCCTCAAAATGTCATCCCATAATTAATCAATACTCTGTAAGAAGCCCTTTTAGGTGTCAAATGCACAATATAAGATTACAAGGCCCAGGACCTTACTATCCCCTTCCCTAGTTCCTGTAATATGTATTTTACCTGGGAGGAAACTCAGTGGCTGAGGATGGAGGTTTTTCCAGAATCTCCAAGCAATAAATAACATTGCTATTCCTCTCTTGGCACCCTCTTGGTCCTAACCCCCATATGCTACTGATATCCATTTCCAATGAAAGGAAAATTTTCATTGTAATT